>JYJE01006893.1:0-54706 GCA_000983655.1 Zymoseptoria brevis | reverse complement strand
CTATTATTCGATACTCTCCTACTTTACTCCCTCCCTGTCTTATTAAGAGGCAATCCTAACAGATATACTATTAACTTAGTAACTATCGCTAAATTTAACGATAATAATACTAAGTTCTAGGCGTATAGCTAAGCTCTAAAGGTTAGTAAGCTATATAATTATATCGTCCGCGAATACTAGCCTTATAAGGAGAAGCTCGTTATATATTAGACGTCTTAATATACTTCCTTTAGCTAGACCTTATTATCGAGAGGTAAAAGTATATACTTTATCCTTAAGTAATAGCTAGCTAGTAAACGCTATAATATCCTTAGCCTCTATCTTAAGATAGAGCTATAATAGTTATTCTAATAGGGCTAGCTTAAGTATACCTATAGCCTTAAGTTTAAGGCTATCCTTAACTCGTTTTTAAAGTTATAGTTCTTATAGGTACGAAGAAGCATCTATTAGAAGGTATTATAGAAGGTAGTAGAGTAAAAGTAGCTAATAGTCGAAGAGTTAAGAGTATTAAAGGAGGGTAAGATATCTACGCTAACGACCTATAATTACTAGTTTATAAGCTTATAGGGTTGTCCTTATAAGTATAAGATTATAGAGCTTATAACTACTAGCTCCTTTATTTATACTATAGATATGTTTAACTAGTATTAGTATATAGATAAGTAGTCTATACCGCTAGTATAGCTAATTATAGTAAATAGGCTTATATATAATCTAGCTATTATTCTAAATAATAGACTTACTAATATATAAGGGCGTAGCTATAGACGTACTAATATATAAGAGCCCTTAGTATTCGAATTTGCTAATACTAATTATCTAGCTTCTACTATACTAGCGGTAATAAGGGGTAATAGATAAGGATATAGACGGCGTAAAAGGGGTAGACTAGCGACTCCTTTATAGAGCTAGCCTTAATAATAATAACGCTAGCTACTTATTTATACGCCTTATAGATTATATTATAGTATTAGCTATAGTATATAACTAAATAATACTACTATTCGATAAGTAGTTAGACTATATAAACTAAGGTAAGCACCTTCTTATAACTAGCTCTTTATATAAGCTATATAACGAGAGTAATAATACTAATAGCTATAATAACGTAGATATATACTACTACCTTCTACTATACCGGTATAGCGATAATATAGTTATATAGCTCTACTAGCGGCGACGCTATTACTATTCGAATAACCGCTATTATATATATACTAATATATAAGGGCAGATTAAGAAAGGCAGTTTTAAGAGCTATATAGCTATATATTTACTTATAACCGTTAAAATTACTAAGCCCTTAAAACAGTATAACTACCCTAAACTATAGACAACGAGGGTATGCTAAGGCTATTATATTAGTAATATACACACTAATATAGTAGCAGGATCATATAAGCGATATCCTTAGGGCAGGATAACAGCTAATTCAAGAGGGCACCGGTCACTAGTTGTTTAGGCACCGCTCGTTAGCATTTCCCTTGTTCCACAAGCATGCGTGGTAGTGATCTTGGGTGACAGGGGCTCACAGTGTGTCCATGCTGTCAGCACTAGCATGCGTTCCGTCCAACGCTGGATCGGCCAATGCTTGTTGATTTCTGTCGGAAATGGCCTCATCGGAGTGCCGGCCGTGCTAGATTTCAAAGGCGTGTTTGCAAGGAACTGCAACCATCGAGGACAGGTGCCCCTACCTTGCCAAGACACACAGCATTCGGATATGCCAATACGCTGCATGCTGCAAGTACTTGCATGAACTTCTGCGAATCGACATTTGGCATCCTCCGCACCAGGAACGTATCCTCGATGACTATATCTTCAAGTTCTGCTCCTAAATTCCGATTATGCCACATGACACTTTCTGACCACGCCAGTCATGCAAGCTGTTCTGATGACACTGCAAAGCGCTTGGCGATGGCCATTGCTTGCTCGTCGGCGCGAACTTTACCCATCCCGAAGTGAAGTCGAGGCGGTCTCCGAAAAAGGGACCCAAATCTGTGGATAACGACACCCGTTCCCTGCGCGACTACTACGTCTTGGACGCTGGCGGGCATGGGCAAGGTCGCCGGCTGCGACCTGACCGCAGTTGCTTTGACCCGTGAGGTGGGACAGTGCATTGACCGCCTGATGAATGGTAGCATCATCTCCCACTACCACAGTACCGCTTCGGTATATGCCCTGATGCATCCTTGATTGCGCTGGTCGGCAGAACGTGCTCTGAAGTCTGACGCATTATGATCTTCGTACCGATGCTGAACATCTTGAAGCGCATGGCAGTGGGTATGATTGTGAATCATGTCTCGAACTCTGCGACAGACAGACGGCTTCGACAGTTTGGTCGCGACCTGTCTGGTGAGCGTAGTCATCAGCGTGTAGACTTCCTACGACATTAGAAGCTCATGGTATGAGTGATGCCTTACTCGCCATCAAACGCGGATCTGGTAGCCAGTAGCCACCCTGAGGGCCTGAGCTGATATTATTGGTGGTTGGATGAACCACCAAGATATCAGCTTTCATACTTCCACTATCGACCACACATCAAGTCGACGAATGCCCTGAAATGCGTGGTGGATTTTTTCGACTCGATGAGAGCAAGGTATGAATAGAAGCAGCCCTGGAGTGAAGCTGGTACACAGCCATATTTTGATGCCTCAGGCAACAACCACTACCACACAGCCCACTTCAATTTTGCCTCCAAAGACAACCTTCTTTCTCCATCAACCGCAAATATGGCCGCTGTACAAAATCCGGGACGCACCGACTGGGCCGACGATGGCGACGAGCCTGATCTTGCGACCGCCATCCCCGCACCACAAATCACCAAGAACAAGGACGGCACCGAAACTGTCATCACAGTCTTCATCAACGAGGACGGAAAGCGTGTGAAGCGCACACAACGTATCCGGCGAACAGTGGTCAAGAAGAGGGAGAATCCGCGTGTTGCAGAGCGGAGAGGATGGGCGAAAATTGGTGGTGAGGCTGGAAAGCCACCTGGCCCACGACCCGACACCACGACATTGGGCGAGAACATCATCTTCAAGCCACAGGCGGGGTACAAGAGCGGACAGCAGCAGGAGGAGAAGCCGGACGAGGCAAAGAAGAACGACAAGCTGAGGACGATGCAAATCAAGTGTCGTATCTGCAGCGGAGACCATTTCACAACCAAATGTCCTTTCAAGGACACCATGGCGCCCGAAGGCGAGGCGGCGGGTGCTCCGGCAGACATGGAATCTGTCAACGGGACTGCAGAGGGCGGTCTGGGTCTTGGAGGAGGTGGCTACGTTCCACCGCATCTCCGAAAGGGTGGTGCCGCTCGCGAAGGAGAGCGCATGGGTGGCAAGTTCGAGCGCGACGATCTGGCTACGCTCAGAGTTACAAACGTGAGTCATTTCGACGGATGGAGACTGGTATGTAAGCTCATGCTAACAATCTCGCAGGTGTCGGAGTTTGCAGAGGAGGGAGATTTGCGCGAGATCTTCGAGCGACACGGCCGTGTCACGCGTGTTTTCCTCGCAAAGGACCGAGAAACGGGCAGAGCAAAGGGTTTCGCTTTCGTGTCATACGCAGACCGTGCGGACGCGGCACGAGCGGCGGAGAGAGTGGACGGGTACGGTTTTGGTCACTTGATTCTGCGCGTCGAGTTTGCGAAGAAGGCTACCACCTGATCCAGTTATGAGGGGTTTCACTTTCGGTTAAAGTCATTACTGGCAGATGAGGCGTTTTGAGTTGGGCGCTGCCTGAAGAATGAATCCGTCAAGCATTGAGAGGACTTGTTCTCCCACATCCCTGCTTTTCAGATGCTTACAGAGTCGTCGAGAAGCGCGCCATAAGAGCCAACATCACAGGCTCGAACATCGGTTCGGATCAACGCTTGATTGGTTTTGAAAGACCATTTGCCCTTATTGTGGAGCAGAGGTAAAAGAAACCATGCCTCGAGAGCTCACATTGCTCCTGCAGATCAAGATCTTTCCGTCAGCTATGCCGCATCCGATCCTATCATGCCTGGAGATTTCAGCTGCTCTATCGATGCGAAATGCATGAATTGGCACATCACGACGAATAGTTCTCGGCTTCAGCAGATTCTCGGCCAACGTGGCCTATCTAAGCGCCGATAGCGGACAGTGAAGCATCGCAAAGCTCCATCTTTCATCTTCGTTACTCTCTGACTGTTCTGCAAGCTAATTGACATTTACAAGAGACAACCCTTGCCACCCACAAGATGAAAGCTGATACGTACCGCTTGACAGCCGTCGAAGCTCTGCGAGCATTTGAAATCGGCAGTCTGACGGTCGAGGAGTATGCTCGATCTCTACTCAATCGTATCGAAGAACGTGACCACACTGTAAAAGCATGGGCATATCTGAATCCCTCGGAAGTCCTGGAACAAGCCAAAGCCCTTGACAAAGTGCCGAAAGACCAACGGGGCCCTCTGCATGGCGTGGCCGTGGGCATCAAAGATGTCATTTACACCAAAGGTACTACCATCGACGAGTAGCATGATCTCCAACTAACGATACACAGGAATGCCCACTCAACACAACTCCCCAATCTATACAAATTCCCAACCTGAAATCGACGCCGCCAGCGTTGCCACGCTCCGACAAGCAGGCGCTCTCATCCTCGGCAAGACCACAACGACACAATTCGCAGCCATCACCGTCGGAACCAAGACGAGCAACGCACATGACCCTGAGCGAACTCCAGGCGGATCCTCGTCAGGGTCGGGAGCCGCTGTGGCCGACTTCCAAGTGCCTCTTGCACTGGGCACGCAGACGGGCGGGTCCATGATTCGACCGGGTAGTTTCAATGGCATCTTTGCGTTGAAGCCGACGTGGAACGCGATCTCCAGGGAAGGCCAGAAGATTTACAGTCTCATTCTGGATACTCTGGGGTTCTATGGTCGATCAGTTGACGATCTCAAGCTGTTGGCTGATGTATTTGGTATCAAGGATGATGAACCTCCATCGCCACTCGATAATGGTGTCCGCGGCTTGACCTTTGCGTTTCTCAAGACGATGGTCTGGAAGCATGCTGGACCTGGGACACGGAATGCCTGGGAGCAAGGCAGAGACTTGCTGCGAAAGGCCGGCGCAGAAGTCGTTGACATCGACTTTCCGTCAGAGTTTGACAAGCTCCCCGAGTGGCACACCTGCGTCTTGTTCAAAGACGGCTCCGTAGCATTTCGGCCAGAGTACAAAGTGGCCAAGGACCAGCTGGACTCCAGTCTGGTGGACTTTGTGGAAGAGAAGCATGGCTTTAGTCGGAAGGATTATACACAGGCCTTCGACGGCATATCTGCGCTCCGACCGAAGTGGGATGCTATCGCTGAGCAGTATGCGGCGGTCGTGGTCCCTTCGGTTCCTGACGAGGCGCCGAAGGGATTGGAGAGTACAGGCAGTGCTGTGTTTCAGGGGATCTGGACGGCGTTGCACGCGCCGATTGTCAACATACCTGGTTTCAAGGGCGAGAATGCTTTGCCCGTTGGACTGAGTCTCACTACTGCTCGGTTCAAGGATCAGGCGCTGCTCAGTGTCGCTAAGGAGGTGGGAGAGGTGTGGATCAGGCAAAGTTGAAAGCGGTATGCAGCATCAGCAGACATGTACGTCCGACGAGGAATGCTTGATCATGTGGAAATGGAAAGGAACAAAGCTCGACTCTCCTGTTGTAGGAGTACGCCAAATGTGTTGTGGAGCAACAGAGCTGACATCCTAAGTGTTTATAGTTGAAACTCTTATAGTAGAAACTCCAACCCATAGCTTTTGAGACTTGTGATGCATTCCCATAATCATGACCCAAATGCCGCCGGAGCACAACTCCCGTGCTGAATCAATAAAAGTGCCTTGCAATGTTGTTCGCCAAATTTCTTGTCCCGTGATCCTTTCTAGTCGCGAACCAATCCTGCCAAACCTCTACAATGCCATCATAAGGGCTCCGAGACCCATCAATCCCGCACCACTTGCCCACACGCGAGCAGTCTCCATCGCACCAGAGTCGGTGACTGAAGACGCGCTCGGACCACGGGTAGTGGCCACCGTACCGTTGATGCGACCCGAAGTGGCAGGGTTGGTGATCGTGCCGTTTGCAGGCGCGACGGCGACGGAAGTGATGGTGCTCATCGAGGAAGATGTTGTCGAGCCGGAAGAAGAGGACGAGGACATGCTGGTCGAGCTGCTGGCCGAGCTGATCGCAGAGTCGGACATGGTCTCTGAGCTGGTGGAAGACTCGGACATGCTCTCGACAATGGTAGATTCGGCGCTGGCGCTTGAAGTGACGCTTGGAGCGGCGGTTGCGCTACCGTAGTCGGGCAAGAACGACGGCGAGTAGGTGAGTGTGCCGCTGTATTGTGGGCAGCCTGGCACGGTTGTCTTTGGAGGAGCGCGTCCTCCGCCGCAGTCGAGAAATTCGCAGAGCTCGCCCGTGCCTGGCACATAATACGCGAGGGAAGCGCCGGCTGGAGAGGAGACGTCGGTGCTCGTGCAGCCTGTGAGATCGGTCCTGGCGAGGGCGAGAGTGGCCAGAGCGACGAAGGTGATGGAGGTGTACATTTTGATGGTTTTGCTCTTGGAAAGTCTGGTCGATGTGTTGTTTGGAGCAAGTCTTCTGATGTTGAACGAGTGACTGAACGACAAATTGAACGACAGTGTTTTGCTGATGCGAAGATGATGAAGCAAGGAGAAGAAGGAAAGAAGAAAGACACTCTTTTGTATACCAACAACAAACGATCAAAGGAGGTCAAATCCTTCGGCCGCGTCAGAATCTGTTTATAGACCAGAAAGGGGCGGGTCGAGAGCGCCACCGCGTATCAATATAGGTGACATTCGGTAGCGAATGCCGTTTGCCTGCGAGTCCACGCGGCTGAGTGGTGCTTTGAGTCGCACAAGAGCTGACAGTCGGCATGAGATGTCGTTAAAAAGAGATTGTCCGTGTCTGATGCAGAGTGCAAGGTTCACCAAGCATTCAGCCCAAGGAATTGAGCGGAGCCACATCCGCTGCGGTCGACGCTCCCGAGCCTCCGAGTGCATGACGACGAGCTCGTCCATTGCCCATCGACCCACAGAGACATCGGCCGCCGACAGGTCGTTTTTAGTCGTCAAAATGCTCACCAAGTACCTCACGAGCGTAACGACGAGCTTTTCGCCCTTCAACCCGCGCTCCGGCAAGACTGCCCGCAACTTCCTCGCGCTGCTCCCACCGAACGCTCGATCGACCATGGCCATCAGCATCACCATGCTGCCCAAAGCACAAGCCGCAACACCCGCGAGTCTGGCGATAAAGTTCAGTATGTCGTGATACCGCTCGAGAAGGAATGCGTCGTTCTGATCAGGATGTCCTGCTAACATGATGGTCTGTAGAAGATGGAAAGGAAATGCAACTGGATCTGGAGAAGTTGAGGATCAAGGATATCGAGACCGAGGTGGACCGGCATTCGAGATCGTTGAGGAGGGCGGAAGATCTTGCTGGGAACTAGATGAAGTCGTGGATTTGGACGGACATCAGACATCAGACATCAGACATGAGCTGGAGCTGGAGTTGCAGGAGAACGGCTTCGCGGTGCGGCATTATAAAATGGATGTTGATGAGCATTTGGATGGACGAGGCTCACAAGTGACGAGGAGACTGGTCGGGGAGACAGAGGGATTTGTCGAAAGGGCTCCTGAGGAAGCACGGCAGTAGTCATGCTGTTATGCCGGCGGGCTGGGCATGCAACGACATCGAGTCGGGGTGGTTTGGAGGTGCAAAGCGAACGCTGGGAGGATGGTCTGTGAAGATATTCGTGCCAGTCCACTAGCACATGAAAGGTCGTAACATGATATGGCCGCTAATATGCTATCACGCTGCCGGGCATTCGCCCGCTCTGATATAGATGTATTACACAGACTGACGAACCTTACTCGTCATCCTCGACCTCGACGATAAGATCTTCCAGCTCAGGATGCATCAGCTCGCCCACCTCAACACTATCCGCGATGATCTCCCGCGCCTTTACTTCCCAGTCTCCGGCAAGTTTCATATCATCCTTGACTAGCAGTTCTGCGAGGTGAGGGACGAGAACAGCCTGCACGAACCCCGAGACACCGCCCTGGAAACCAGAGGTCGCTACGAGCTGGTCTTTCGTAGCTCGTTCGCGAATGTCGGTCGAGAGCTGTTGAATGATGTGGTCGCTCCTGGTCGTTGTCAGCTATGCTCGCATTTCAAGAATTGCTCAACTTACATCATCTTCTCGCCCTTTGGACCATAGTAGCCCACCGCAGCACCTGGCTTCGCATTACCTTTGAAACCACCTTTCATTCCCTTCGACCTCGACTGCTTTTTGAAATTGCTGCGGTGATGCGAGATAGCCTCGTCGTTGAGCACGTCTATTAAGAACGAGTCATGCTTCCTCATTCGTTTTGCCAAACCAGTCCAGTCGATCGCAGGATATCCTCTATCCTTCCACGTCTCATGCGCCGTCTGCTTTCGATGCCATTCGCAAAACTGTTCTTGCCGCTTCATCGTCCATTGCCGTCCTTTGACGTACTCATCCTCGTACTCCTCATGAAGCAGCTTGTTCACAGGTCGACTGCAAGTCTCGCAATCGAAGGTAAGAGAGTCGGGTTCAGGTGACGCTTCCAATGAGCTCAGCGGAGACGAGGACTCTGCTTGCCGATCGCCAGCTGCGCCGCCTGTTATCTGAAAGTCTCCCGCAGAGGTCTGCGAAGAGATGATGCCGCCGAATTGCCTCGCCGGCACATCGTGCCTGACGAATCTCGCCTTCGTTTCAGCCGGCTCAAGGATGGTCTTCGGCTTCACGAAATCTTTCTTCTTGGCTTGCTCTTTCTCTCTGTCATCCCGTCCTCGATTGCCAAATGTCTTGAGCTTCGCGGTTCTCGCGAACACATTGCCCTTCCCCTTCGCTGGCTTGGCGTGAATGTTATCCGGTGGTTCTTGTCTCGGTCTCTTAGACTTCTTCCTCTTAGACTCCCCGAAGATCCCGGGTTCACTATCACTCTGACCTTCATCCAGCTCTTTGTCACTCAATAACTTCCTCTCCGGACTCTTCGGAGGCAGCACATTTGTGGGTCTTCGAAACGAACTTCTGCTCTCTTCCACCGGCTCTGTAAAGACGATTGTGGCCGCTTTCCTGAATCGCGATGTAGATCCTCCTCTTGCACCTGATTTGTCACTCTCAGCTTCACTACTCGAGCTCTCCGGTTCCCGCTCATCGTCTTCCACTTCCACCTTCGCCGGCTTTAGCGGCGCGGTGCCATTCTTTCTCTTCGGTCGAGAGCTTCGATCGCTATTCGGAGGTGTCGGCATGGGCGCTTCGGTACTGTGAGATCCGTCTCTCATGCAGTCATCCGGTTCGTGGTCCTTTTCCGTGGCGTGCTCTCGACCACCAACTGTCCTAAGAAGGCGACCGGCTCCCCTGCGGTCCAGAGATGGCATGCTGTCGACTCAGTCGTTAGTCTGGCGGTGACGTTGCCTGGCTACCATCCGAGGATTCGTTCTCTGGCCGTTCAGTTGAGAACTGATCGAGAATTGATCGAGACTCGACTAAGCTGAAGTGAAGTTCGCGACAGAGTTCAAAGCTGCTCGCGACAATGACGCGCCAAGGCCTGAGCTCGAGCTCCGTGACCAAAGCTCTTCCTCAGGTGAAGATGGCGAAGTGAGGGTTCAAGTAAGTGGCACGACGATGCAAGTGAGAGGATTAGTGAACAAGGGGAAACTTGATTCCACAACTACTGTCGCTATGAGCTTCCCAACAACTCTGGAAATGCCATGCTATTGGTACAGTGTTCTGATCTGTCTGCTCGCGCATTTCTCTAAAGGAGCCATCCTTCCTTCGTGGCTTGTAATCATTGTAACAAAATGTACATATACCTTCCTGCTTCGACTAAGATGCCGCCTGCTCTCGGCCAGCCGTATCGATCTCATCCTTCTTGCGAGCCTCGGCGCGGCCCTTTTGTTGGCGATTCTTCAAAGCGTGGGTGGGCTGTGCGGCATTGGACTTCCTCGGTGCGGTGGAGCGACTGCCGAGACGCGTCGTCCAAGAAGTTGAAGTGACTCAGCCAGTAATCCAGTGAACTCGCACCTCGTCGGTCAGGGAGTAACGCAGCCCATTGTGAGTTCTGATCTCGTCTTCAAATGATTTGATCCTTGAGGTAGCATCAATGGGCAAGTGTTGGCGCTTAGTGGTGTGCGTAATGTGAGTGGGTGGTGCCGATGAACGCGACAGCTGTGGCCGTTTTTGTAATCGATCACTTCGAACATGTCCAGTGTTGCCGATCGACGCGAGGTGGGTGCTCATAGTCTTTGGAGCGTGTCGCTCGTGGCTCCAAGAGTGTTTGCAGGTTGTCACTACCATGTTCCATCGCCCTGGGCCAGCGTGTGTTGTGCTGGCTTCGCAGATATGTATGCTTCGACGCCTCGCTCCCCATTGCGGCTTCGCCTTCGTCTTCATCCTCCTTGAACGTCCTCCCCCAAGGACTCGATCTCTCGCAAAAGTGTCGCTCACGCATTATCAAGTCGGCATACATCCACCACAAGTAGCACACTATGCGCTTAGTACTCGCCACCACCGGGTGGACCGTACGCGAAGTCGGTGGCGCTGTCAGCGGAAGAATCCATGGCGTTCCCAAGCACGTTGTTATCGTAGCCTGAGGACGCAGAATTTTCGGCACCACTGCTGCCGGCAGGTGGCTTTTGGTGCTCTCCGCGCGCGACAAGATTCTGCAATGCATGTTAGCCAAAGAGAACCACAAGTAGCGGGCAATGTGAATTGTTACCTCTCGGTACCTCGCAAGGTAGATCTTCAATGCCTCGCCATAGTTCTCAAATCCCAGCGAGGTCATTGCGAACAGGATGTCTTCTCCGTTGACTGTTTTTCGCTTCTCCTGCTGGCACTTTTCGGAGGCTGCCTCGAATGTCAGAATTTGCCGCAGCACTATCCAATAGCGACAAACAAGGTACCTTCGCTGGTGATGAATGAGATGAACTCGCTCACGCACTCTTGCATGCATTCTTTGGCCTCCTTTGCGATCTTGGCATTCTCGGGAAGGGCTGTCTTCATGATACGCGCGACTGGAGCAAAATTATGAATATTAGCGTCCTGATCGAAGTTTCTGCGGTTGGGATTCCTGGAGCGGTGTTGCGAAGAAACTGGCGGAGAGGACGATTGCGGGGATGAGGACGGCATGGTTGGTGGTGTTCTCGTCCAGTCGGAGTCAAAGGCTGCAGATCGCTGGCTGGCGAAGGAGCCTCTGATTCGATGGGACTTGCAGACCAAGATGTGCTCTGCAGCGTTATATGGGGGCAGGAAGCGACGCCAGTCACCGCAGAGGTCGCCGTGCAGGTGTCAAAGAACGGCAATCGTACAACCGATGGGCGTACAAGGATAGCACAGGGTCCATTGTAAGGTGAGTGGGTGGGTGTGTATGTGTGTGTGCGATTGTCCGGGACGCAAGGTGCTACAAGAAAACGACAGCTGGGTTTGGGGATGCACATACCATTCGCAATGGGGAGCCAACGATCTTGTTCCTTGACCTCGAAGTCATAACCAATGTCTTCCGGGCGAGTCATTTCGCCTTCGGTCTGGTCGTTCTGCTGCTGCTGCGGGTCATTGTCCTCCGGCGTCTGGGTGGCCGGTTCGACCTCCTCTGGATCTTTTGGGGACTGCGACATCTTTAATCGAGGTGCGCGTTCCGGTTAGTCGAGTATGAGCTGTCAATGATTCGCTGGCCACCACGTCAACAGACACCCCTGGTGCTGCAGTACCACCGTGCTAGCTCGAAAGGTGCAGGTGGAATCGAGGTGCCGGCGCCGGCACACGGGAACACCGACAAAGAGAATGGCAGTGCTGCCGTGGAGCGGTGAGTTCTTCGCGCTCAAGGGTCGATCCTGGGAGCACTCAATTGCCACCGAAACGGGTATTAGATTCGGTGCTAGCAGCCTCCAAGATCCACGATGAAGCGGAGCGTTTGGCGGTGAGCGCGTACAGGCCACGGATGGGGCGAAGCCTTGGCCGGATTGAGGGAATCGCGCGCGAGGCTGGTGCTGCCCTACGCGTGCGAAATGCTGTAATGCTGCAGGAAGGAAGCACTGATGGCGTGGGTATGCAAGGCGAGCGATGTTTAGGTACTGTCAGGTAACGTCCAGAACTAGCCGCGTTTGTGGCGTGCAAGACGTAGCTTGGCGGGCAGCGCGGGCGGATTGAAGGTGTTGCTGTCACTGCGGGAACTCGGGTGAGAATAACAGGTGCACGCGGTAACAACCACGCGCGCTCGCTGACTGCGGCGAATTAATTGTTGATGTGTGCGCCTCACTGCTCAGTCTGTGGTCGATCTGCTGGAGGCCAGAAGTGTCAGGTATCGTAGCGTAGTTGGCCTGGCGTTTGGTCTCGGTAGCCGCGAATGGTATGTGCCGCGTCTAGGATATGCGAATGGGGACGCGCGCGCAGCCGGAGTCGAATCGAAGAATGCGACGGATTGACCAGTGAGAAAATGGGACGAATTGAGGAGGTTTGTTGATTGGATGTTTGACGCAGCTCGCTTTCCTGTGAGACGACGGGAGTGATGGGCAGCTCGTCGAACTTCAGGTTCCCCTCTTCCTTCCAGCCCCATCTCAACGGTCCAATCAGAAAGCATTGGGGTGCTGTTTTCAACACTTCTCAATCTCTCCAGCAACACGCGCGCGGATGATGGGACTGATCATATACATTCACAAAGAGAGCACGCTACAATTCGTAGCACCATTGCTATAAGGTATTCTGCTCGACTACAAGCGGCGAAAGGCCCACTTCGGCCACTTGCGGTGTGACAGCTTTGCTCCCACATTCTCCGTACTCTCGCTCGGATCTACCTGTCTCCAAGGTGACATCTTGACATCTCCATTGCATCCCACGCCCTAGCGTGCAGTATGTGCGCTGGCCATGACAATCCACTGTGATCCTCACTGTCGCCATCGCCGACGACACCACAACGACTCGCACAGCCTCACCTTGGTTGGGCTCTCCTCGCGCACTGCGCTTTCATCCTTGTCTCGTCATGAACGGTTCAAAAGATACCCAACTGCATGACATGACGTCCAGAAAGAGGAACCAGTGACTGTCAGACCGTGCCTGACAGCTACCGGAGCCCAATCATTTCGCGTGGCATCCTTCTGGCCTCGAGTATTGGGCCTCCGCGAGGCGATCGAACATCGCTTAGACTGCAGCTCATCGGAACAGCGCATCTTACATGATTGGACCTATGGGTAATGTCTAATCCGCTCCACATTATTGCTGATAGATCACGCTCGTTCATGCTGGACTGCCGACATGCTCAAACGATGACGCCACTTGGGATGCGGGAGAGGGTGTGCTGCCTCTGGCAAGGCCCAATGAACAGCGCATTTCGAGACGTCAATACCCGACGAAGGTACGTGAGACATGTCGCTCATGTCAGCTGACTGTGTAGCGTCTGGTGGAGGTGCGATGAACGGCTTGTGTCCTACGTCGAGAGCCGTTGGCATAGCACAGACCGTCGCTTTGGTATTGAACTACATATCACAGCCGCACGCCTGCTCGCAGTCTCCCTTGTCCCTCGCATGTATGACCATGTTGAGGGTGTCGGCCGTTTCTGGACGTACCAGGCACTTGGAATGGCCAAGACATGCTCGCGGACGTCACGCCGTCTCGCAATCTTGGTCGCTGGCATGTCGTGACACAGACGTCCGATCGCCAATTGCGACCTTGTGTAACATGTCTCAAGGACAAGCCGGTAGTTGAAGCCGGGCCAGGCTCAGCTGCAAGTTGGCTCTGTATCACCACCAGGGCGGCCAGACAGTCCGGTTGCACCGCTCGTGCCATCGAGGCGGTGATTTCGTTCAGCCAGAGTCTCAATGTGAAGGAGTTTGGCGTCTCACGAAGCCATCGCTTCGGCTCACTGCTGCACAACCTGGATGTTGTTCTTCTTCTTCCACTTCTCCAAATCCGCTTGCTTGGCTTGGTATTGCTTGACCAGATCGTCCAAGACTTTCTTCAACCCGTCCGCATTCGTTTGCAGCGCCGGCAGCACATCGCTCACCGTCCTTTCTGCCAGGACGCCATTGATCATGCGGAAGCACTTTCGTTCCGCAGGGAGTGGAGTGAGGGTCTCCAGTACTAGTCTGGAAGTCCTTTCGTTAGTTGCGTTCGTCTATCGGTCGCTCGAGTCATGCGCAATCGCATGGCATGATCTGAAGGTCGGTTTAAGAGAAGGTGGGTGAGCCTCAAAGGATCGTGCAGGCCCAGCGCTTGAGTGTCGAGCCAGATACTGCGCTAAAAGATGGCCGAGCTCGCAAATGTCGGAGACTTTCCGTGTTGGCGGTGTGGCAAGGTTCGATAGGCGACTTGATGAAGCGGATTTGCAGCCGCAAGCGAAGCGACAGGATTGGCGGTGACACACCGCAGTTTTGACTTTTTCTTCGCAAGTGAAGCTGGCAGGATACTCACTTGTGTTCTTCAGCCTCTTGTTCAACGTCGCCAATCTTTTGTGCAATTGCTTGAAGGGTATCTTTGTAGTTCGAGTATTGCGTTTGAAGCTCTGGTACTTGTCAGTCTGGGTCCGCGCCGAATTGAGGAGACTGCTCCAACCTTGCTGCTTCTTCGCTGAGATTTGTTGTTGCGACATGGCTTCGATGTCTGATAGACAGAAGTGAATGTCAAACGTTTGATCTAGAGAATCGAATGACGGGACAGCTCACCTCAGAGGCCACGATGACTAAGCGAGACGCTAGAGGCGCCGGGTCGTCGCAACTTCCCTTCGAGACTACGTCAAGATTCATAGATTCCAGGCAAATACGACTGCGTTCAACGCTTCCACTTTCTATTCGAGAGACAGTTCCGCAGTCCTACTCCCCATCATGCATCCTCATTTGCACAGAGAAGACAACAAAGGTTAGCCACCATTGAACCAATTCGCAATCGCCATTCGCTCATCAACCATCAGGATGCGAGGAGATCATGAATGCATTGGAGGAATGCCACGCCAAAGGCTTCATGTGGAAAGCGATCGGAATGTGTAGTGCAACGAAAAACGAGGTCAACAAATGCCTGCGAGCGGAACGACTCGAACGAACGGCGGTCAACCGGGAGGAGGCGAAGAAGAAGAGGGAACATATGAAGAAGGTCTGGGCAGAGATCGAGGCCAACTCCTGAAGTGAATGCAAAAACACGAGAGTACGAATTATGGGGCTTCAGCCGGACTGCGTTGGCACAACGAGCTGGGTTACCTCTAGGCACACATCTGCATTGAGAGCTCAAGCAGTGTGAAAGATTCACCTACACTCCTCTCTGGATCCGGGAAGCCAAAGACCAAGCGCCGCGGTAAGGGTTTTATGGATCAGTGACATGCGATCGCAAGATGGACAAAGGCTGGACCGAGAACGAGGCCAGCAGCATCGCAATCAAGCGTTATGGCTACAACCAAGAGTAGTGGCAGTGATCCTGGCTCACACGATGCCGCCCTCGATGGCGTTCAGAGAGAACATCAGAGAGAGCCGGACTCTTTGTACAAATGTCATCGGTGTAATATACTGTATCATCTACATTGCGACGCGTGCCTTAACCCGCCTCATGCTGTCCACTTCTTCATCCAAACATCCACATACCTCTCAATTAATCTATTGCTGACAGCGTCATCGACAGTGCCCAGCAACGGAAAATCCTGAGCAGTGCGTGCTGTCTCAAAGGTCAGACCAGCTGGCTCCTCCTCCTGCACTGTGGCTCCCTCCGCAGTCGCTCTCTTCGCTTTCCCATACTTCGCACGCCAGAAACCGATCAACTTCATGCTCGGATTCTTCTCCACATCCTGCTCGCTGTGTTCCAGTCTGTTCAGCCATTCAGCAGTACTAACGATCTCGAACGAAGGCAGAGCAGCACATCGCTGCAATGCTGGAAGCAAGTCGCGCTTGAAGCTGCAAGTCTGCCCATTGAGGATGTGGTAGACGAGATCCACTACCAAAAAGTACGAGGGTGGCTTTAGCAAGAAGCTGGATCCCCTCTTAGTTTTCTGCAAGTAGTTGAAGCACTTGAGGAATGGCTGGGATCAATCGCGGCTTTGCAAATTCAATCGCATTTACCAAATTCCGGGCAGTAACAGCCATGGAATGGTTGCCCAGATGCATTGGCGCTGGAGTATAGAACGCTCTGAAAAGTTCCATGAGACCATGCGAATGGAACAAAGGCGAAACGAAGAAAGCTCTCAGGCCGAAGCTCTTGCGAAAGTTGGCCAGACACGCCAGATTCGACAAGAAGATGGGCTTGGGAAAGCCAGTCGATCCCGAGGAGTGCAGGATCCATGCCATTTTTGAGCCTTCCATGTACGGAAAGCTCTCGATCGAGGCGTTTGTCTGTAGTCATGGCGTTGTAGTATCGGAACCGCTAAGCATCCTGGCCGATCAATGCAGATGTCGCCAACAATGTGCCGTTTGGCTTGCTTCCGGTACGACGAGCGTCTGACAGTCGGCCAGCTCAAGAAGTCTCGCATACGCAGGGGCGGTCAAGCGGGTAGAAAGAAATAGTACGGTCCATCCGAGGCGATTCAAAGCGAAAATCGTGATCACGAACTCAAAACTCGAGGTTGCGAGGAGAGCAGCAACGGGCGCTTTCGCAGCATTTGGATCCTGCAGTCGGTCAGGCAAGAATGCTTGCGAGTACGAGACAGTCCACATACAGCAGGCTGAAGACCATTCGCAATGTAGAAATCGACTGCAGCGTCAGTGTATCGATCAATGTCCGCCGCAGTGTGCTCTTCGAAGTCCGCGGCACCCGTTCGTGGATAGGAGATCAAAGGCTTCTGCTCGGACTCGGCCGCATGTGATTTGAGCAGGCCATCGATAGTCAGGAAACGATCTATGGGTCTTGATTCAATCCAAAGGTCAGCTTCAAGTCTTGTCCGTGCTAAGAGAGTGGTCTGCTCACAAGTAAGACTTGTCGTAATGTGCGAGCTTGAGGCTGAAGGACTGAGCGGCCTCTGGCACTATCAAAGTTGTCGTTTCGGTCGCCATTGAATTGAGCGAGGTGGCTTGTAAATCGTCGTTCGTTATTACTGAGTATCGACACTATATGTATTCCACGAGTGCTGTGACAGTTGTGGTGAAGGTCCCATCTCCGTGCACCTTTTCCGCTTTTCCGCCTTGGTGTGCTCGCGCGGATTTGTACCGAAGCTGCAGCTCCTCGGTCGGCAACCGATGGCTTGGAACACGCAGTCCAAGAGTTACACTCCATCCTGATCAAGTGGCCGTCGAAGAACGTGAGCGCTAGGCTCAGCACATTGCGCAAAGTGTCCCAACTCCGGCCTCCAGCTTCAATCCGGTCGTGAACTCCACGAGAATGCATCGAATTGCAGAGATCTGAGGAGTTCCTCTGCATCCAGCTTTGTGCGAAGAGAAAGCGATGGCATGAGCAGCAGATCCCTCAAGGATAGAGACGGGGCTGCGTCTTGCGCAAGGGACTGCACGTGCTAAATCTCTGCAGTGCTGCGAGTACAGCTGCTACGCGAGGTATCCCGTGAGGATGGCGCTGGCAATTATTGGTAGCATAAACGCGGTGCGTCTTTCATCCCACATGTGGCATCGAAGCTCTCTTCCACTCCGGCTCACGTCCTTTGAGTATAACCCATTGCAGTTGCCGGTCAAGCACGCCGGTGAGCCGCACATTCCAGTCCCGTAAGCTTTGCACCCTCTTGGGATCCCATAGCTCTCTCCAAAAGGTCAGAGACCGGTGGATAGATTCCCTCTCCTCCCACATCTCGTTGTAGCCAACGAGCCCTGGAGTGCCAGGAAAACAAACGCCGTACATCTGGCAGTATGAGCGCCACGGGACCTCGCAGTCAATCGCCTCCTGCTTGAATAGCCATGGCCACATATGTTCCCACGTCCGTCCCGTCAGCTGGTCCGGCCAATCACTGTCCATTAGCCACTTCATGTGGTGTTTGTACTGCTCTCTCGGTCGACTCTGGATGGCTTTCCGGGTCACTGCGAACTGAGAACAACATGGTCCGGCCAGAATTTCCGGAACTTCAATATCCTCTCCAAAATTAGCACGAAATGCCGTTACCATGTACGGCTCCTCGGTATTTGGAGGCGATTCGTCGAAAGTCTTTGTCGTGTTGATGTAGTTGGGACAGCCTTTTTCCCAGCTGATGCGAAGATTGAAATAGCCACGTTTCTGGACTTGCTTTAGGTTGAGTTGGGTGAGCGCAAAAGTCATCGACTGTCGCAAAGCAGGATCAACGTGCCATGGATCTTCCTCCGCGTGGACGAAGATGCTGATATCCGGGAGTTTGTCGTAGTTGTCGTAGATATATGTAAAGTACATCAATGCCTCGCGACCTTTTGGCACTGGTGGCCGATATTGCGTGGTGGTCGAGTCGCTCACGTAACGGATGATGTTCAGATTAGGGATATTGTTTTTCAGCTTGGCGGTCCATGACACGTCATTGGCGGCCACGCTTGCAATGACCAGATCGGTGGAAATGTCTTCATATCTTGATCCTGGCGGCGGAAATAGCTCATTGGCACTTGCACCGTATCGTGGTCCTCGGACGGAAAAGAATGAGTGGTAGACGGCCGGTCGGAGGTGAAAGTGTAAGAAATACAAAAGAGGAAGAAGCAGCAGCACTGACGACCAACGACTTCGACGTCGAAGCCGCAGGCCGCGGATCATAGTTCGCTATCGATAAAGTCGACCGACTCAGGTTCAAATCTGCAAGGCTGGGCAACCCCAGAAGAAGTACCCACGAGGTTGCCCCTGCCAAGCTACGGCAGGATCGCAGCCGACAAGCCGGTAATTTATACGAGCAGGAATGCCTCGGAGGATCGTCTTCGACAACGTGAAATCTTGGGTGTACCACTACCGAGATCTGGAGACTTTTCACGATGAGCGCAGATGACTGCGACGTGGTTCATATAGGTTCACGCGATTGCATGCAACGTGGCGAAAGGTATTCATAACTTTCTTGTAAAGTCAGCACATATGGGGGATACTCTCTCCCGAGTCCTCACCTATCATACAACACGGTTTCTGCCCGCATGTGACATCCTGAATGCTGCCATTGTCCTGGTCTGGACTGCCCGGACCTCCGAAAGCTCTTCCTCGTACAAGCTTCTCTACGAGGCCACCCATGCGTTGCTCCCATGCTTTTCAAGCCAGCGGCCCCAGTGTGCAGAGTATTCGTAATTCGTATCATAGTCCTCATGTCAGTTGTCCGGCGGCGACGCTGAAGACCGTATTTCAAGCTTGCGAGGTTTCCGTCTCGCCGTGAGCTGATCAGAGCTGTCGAAGGGTGCCTCATCCTCTGTTCCTTCCTTAGTGCTGTCAAAGCCGCCATCAATATCTGAGCTCATGTAATCGTCATCATCATCGATCTGCGCAGAGCGTGACAGACTTTGATGTGCGCTGGTCAGACCGTCAGCCAGAGCGTCCAACATGCGAGCCATTTCATCGATGAGGAGATTGGAGTCCGCCTCTTCCGCCAGAGTCGCTGGATGAGGTGCTTCAATGGCTGGGAAGCCCACCTCAGGACCACGAGAAGCGTCGACACTTGGGTCGCGCGATTGTGAAGATGAAGTGCCATATCCATTAGAGCGCAGGCCTTGTTCGAGTGGGAAGTCGCTTGTGCCAAGTCTCGGGATGTCTGGCATTGTGGGATAATGCGGGCTGTTGTCGAAATCGTCAAAGTTTGGCCACTGATTGCTCTCGTCAAAGCCCTGGTCGAGGCCGAATGATGACTGTTGCGACATGATGTATGGAGGATCATCGAAGCTGTTCGCGACATTGGCAAGTCCGTGATCCAAGTCTGAGACCGTGCTTGATAGACTGGTGCCACGAGCATGCATCAGCACGGACTTGTTGCTGTTTCTGTTAGATTGACCACCTTCGGACTGCCATTGCTTATGATATGAGAAGCGACTGCGGTCCAGCTCGTTCTGCATTGGGTCATCCTCGAGATCGAACGGATTGCCAGATGTGATGTCTGTCATGACCGACCCAGCCATGGAACTTGCTGTCGAAGGTCGTCGAATGCCAACAGGATCACCCATTCCCATGTCGAGATCAATCATGGATGCGATAGAGTCTCTGTTGGGCGACGCTTGTAACTCGCCCGTGCCTTCGGATATGCTTCTGAAGTGGCCCAGAGGCTCAGTATGTGGATGTCTGAGCGGAGGCATCATCCCAGATGGCAGATCTGCAAGATGCTCGGCCTCGTCGTCTTCTCTTAGTTCAGCCGTACCGAAGCTCCAATCCATAGTGCCTCTTTTAGCCGTCGCGGCAGGTGCGGTGTGCTGAGGGAATGTCCACTCGAGCGTGGCACGCCTACCAGAGTCGGCGTATGGCGTATACTCGTAATCTTCGTCATCGTCATCCATCGGCAGAGTGCTGCGTCCTATTGGCTTCAGTGTATGCTCATTGAGCGTCTGCAAGTGCATCGCGAACGTCGAGGTTGCGGTATCGTGTGCAACGGCCTCGTTAAGGTCGATTTCGATCATGCTCTCCCGAGTTGGCGCATTGCTTGTGAAGCTCCGTAATGGCAAATCCGACGGAGGTGGTGAAGGTGGTTTTGAAGAAATGGCTGACACTGGAGTGGCCAGCTGATAGCCCTCGGGGTCCTGAGGATCGTAAAGCCGTGCGAGTGATCGCTCACCTCGATTTGCCGAAAGCTCCGAGTGCTCTTTACGAATCCGTTCGGCAATGGTGAGGTTCTTGGTATTTAGAGGTGCCAGCGTAGAGCCGCCCGAAGCCGAGAGCTGCTGCATGTCCGTCGCATATAGATCTGGCATCTGGCTGTACCGCCGAACGAATTCTTGATCGAACGACTCCGATGTGCTGAAGTTCCAACTGCTGAGGTCTTCTTCCTCCTCGGGTAATTCGTCAACGACCTGGCGAGATGCCCGTGGATCTGCGGGAGATGCGATCCAGAGAGATGCACGACTTCCACCTCCATGCTCCCAGATTTTGAAGCGCTCAATCAATCTGATGAGCCCTGTCGTGGGATATTTCTCGTTCGTGTTGGCGATAAAGGGATGTTTCAGGATCATTTCTGCGGTTGGTCGAGCTACAGGATCACGAATGAGGCAGAACGTGATGAAATCACGCAACTCTTGAGGATAATCACCAGCGCCCAGACTGGGTGCTGCTTCGGCAATAGCGGCTGGGATATCTTCCATAAACTTGTTCGCGAAGGGCGGGTTGCCAGTCGCCATCTCGAAGACGGTACACCCATAAGACCAGATGTCGATCTCGGTCCCGTAGCCCACGGCCGTAGTTTCCTCCTCATTCGTCAACGGTGTGACGATTTCTGAGGGCAGCCAATGCGGTGTGCCGATCACTGTCATTCGCTTTGACAGTGAATCGTTCATGACACCCACGATGCCGAAATCTCCGAGCTGAATCTGACCGTCCTCAGTAATGTAAACATTGGCGCACTTGATGTCCCGATGAATGACATGCATGGCGTGAATCCCTCGGACTGCAATCGCTAGCTCTCTGGCGATTGGAATGATGTATTCCAGCGGAAGTCCGGTGGGCCGGCCGCTCTTCTCAAAGGGACGCATCAGAGTTCTGACGCTTCCTCCGGTGCAGTAAGCGGCCACAATCCATAATTGCGAATGCCAATCGAAAGCATCGTGAATGACGTTGACATTTTCGACGTTGTTGTCTTTCAGCTGCTGCAGGATGCTGACTTCCTTCGTGAATTCGCGAATCGTCCCATCTCTCGACTCTCCAACATCGAATTTTGCATCCCAGTCCTGGTCATCGATGTTCGTGATCTTCACTGCGACGAGATTGCCAGATCGTTGATCTCTGCACTTGTACACTCGTCCGTACGCACCCTTGCCGATGAGTTCGAGGAAGTCGTAAGGTGGTGCGCTACTTCCAGACTTCTCCGCCTTGCGGACTATGGACTGATAGACTCCCCGCGCTTCCTTCACCCGGCGGGCTTTGTCTTTTTGGTCTTCGAGAGTGCTCGCTGCGGGCGCCGAGAGTCTCGAAGAATCCATATTGGCGGTGACGATGGAGAGCGAATCCTGAACGGTCAGAGTATGCCGTTGTGACCCACGATCCGAGCCGGACTCCTCGGGAACGGTCGGGAGACAATGGTCGATCGCAGTGGCCTCAAGCTGAGAACTCCGGCTGAAGATAGCGCAATTTTCTACAACGCCCCAGAATTTGGTGACCTTTTTGGTACCCGGCTTGTCCAAGACGTTGGAATTGAGCACCTTCTTGAATGGGAACGCTTTGCGCGCAGCTTTTCGGATTGCTCTCGCAGAGGTGCCTTTGAGTTTGACTTGTAAAGAATTGGCGAGCTTGTCTCCAAAATCTGATCGGTCGTCAGTAAAGGCAATCGACGCTAGTTGGCTTAGTTGGATTCTGACAGTGTAAAGGGTATCACCTGAGAGGAGCAATAATGCAGTGCAGTCTCAGGTGGGCCAATCGCCTTGACCGATAGCAAGGTCCGAAGATATAGCCAAAAGGCCAGCGAGTGATGCTTCCTCTAGTGATGCGTGCCCAGGGACAGCGCCGGCTGCAACTTCAAGATATCTTACCCTGAGTGCTTTCCAAGTCGGTCTCGGAGTGACTCTGCTGCGGTGACAGGCAAAATGACGGGCTTGATGACTGATACCCAGACGGGCTCGACGGAAAACTTGGTTCCGGACTGCTGGGCTCCGTGCAAATGGCTTGTGATGGAACGCGGCGATGCGCAGTGGTCGGACGGCGGTAGGCTGGAAACGAGGACGCGGTCAGTGCTGTGGCATCGAAAATCGTGCTGTCACCAGACAATGGCTCTCTCACCTCGCCATCTGTATGACGGCGACGCGGTAGCCAGTTGCTTGCCATGTCGGAGGTGCGCGATGGTGAACGGTGGATGAAGTACGAGAAGTTGCTCGATGAAGTCTCGAGAGGCGGTATTTTGCTTACCTTGAAGCTATCCACAGCTCACGAAAGATGACAGTGCGGGGTCACCATTCACTCATCTCGAGAGGTCGAAGAGTGGCACGCTGAGAGGGAGAAGCATGCTGCTGGTCTGCTCTCGGAATTCACTCCCCTCGCTCTGTTTCCATCCCCCTTCGTCCGATATGACCAGAGAGTCCACTGTATTGCCTTCCTCCGCTGAGTGGGTACCGGAAAGCCGAAGCCTGACTTGAGGATGGGCCTTCGACGGGATCGCTAGAATGGTGCTCGGGATGAAGTACTTCTCCGAGACCTGTCGTTCTCTTTCCCTAGAGAAGCCGAGCGCTAGTGACGATGCACGATCTCGGGCCGTCGCGCCTCCCGTAGGCAAGGATGAGCATCCCGACTCACAGGTTGGTTTCACGGAGACGACAGATGACGTTGCAAGCACTACGAGAAACCGGTAACTCGAGATGTTACATGCGGGTGGCGAGCAGTATATCAACCCGCGATTATCGAAACGTGTATTCTCTTCGGACATCGAAGCACTGACCAACCTTTTTCGTGCAAACAACTCGATCGTTAGACTCGAACTCTAATCGTTGACGACCGGTCGCTATAACGAACGTTATGTCGAATCCTCGAGCCAAGCCGATGCCACCAACGACTAAATCAACGAACCGTCCTCCAGTCCCGAAGAACCCGCCGACGAAAAAGCCAGCCCCAAAACCTCCCGTTAAGTCACCCAGTGGTCCAACAAAGCCAATCCCAGCAGGCGTCAGATCAAATCCAACAAAGAACACAACCGCCAAACCAGCTGAGCCAGCCCCTACGGGCAACTGGATCAATCGAACCGTGCAAAATAGTGTAGCAGGCGTAGGCAACTACGCAGGAAGTCTGATAACTGGAGTGGGCAATAGCGTCAATAAAGTCGGCATGGGCGTTGGCGAGCGGTAAGCAGAGTCACTGCAGCCACCGCCGATATACTAGCGACGGTTACTGATATTCTTGCAGCATCTCGGACACCACTCGAGGCTGGGGCCAGGGCGTAGCAGGTTACGGCAACGATATCAAAGACTCTGTCGGCGTCGGCGGACCACGGGTCGCGACCGGTGGCAATCCCTTGGGCCTTGCTGGACAGGGGTCCTCAAAGAACATGCCGTTGCCGGCAAGCAAGACGAAGAGTGCGGCGGAAAAGAACAAGGCCGCAAACAATCGAAAGACGAGCGCTGTCAATCCGTTGGGCATCTGAGCGATGCGGATGTGCGACACTGCATGGCAAGAAGGCGGACACAATCAAGTGAAGAGAGAATGTCTGTCATGGTCAACGAATCTCCTTCGCAAGATGCAAGTACGACATAAATACTGAGCTTGACCCTCACCAAAGTCAAAGACTGTCCGAACCACGCTTAAAGCAAATCTCCCATTTTCCAATCCAAACTCCACGCTAAATGATCCCAGTACTGTGCTCCGTTCGTCCCATGAATCAGCAACTGCTGATCGGTATCGCATCTGATACCAGCATCCCGGTCGGCTCTCTCGTTAAGTCCTCAGGGATCGACTCGGCATCGCTGTCGTACTCGTCTTCGGTGTCATCACTATCGTCTTCATCCTCCTCCTCCTCGTCCTCCTCCTGCTTCATTCCACGCGGCAGCTTCCAGGTATTGTACTCTCCTTCCAGCCATCTTCTGCTCTGGGAAAGATTGTAGGGATCGAAAGGAAAGTAGGGCTCGAGCTGATGGTGTACATCTCCCGTTTTGCGATCCCATGCTGTTTCCCTTCTTCCAATATCAATGCCACCCGCATGCGAGACGGATGAGCTCATCTGGCCCAGTCGAATTCGCTTGTTCCGTTCCAAGAGAGAGAAGACGTACAGAAACCTCAAATGATTTGATATTTTTGCGAATTCTCCGACAATCGGAGCCGAGCACACTTTGAGAGGATTCATGATCGAGTGCATGTTCTTGTTGAGTGTCTCCTTGAGGCCAGAAATCCAGCTGAGGTCACGTCCCTCTGCCAAAATGTCTTCTGCACTCATGCCTTCATCGTCTGAGCTGACGGAGGAGGGCTCTTCAATCAAATCTCTCCATCGGAAGCAGAAAATGTAGAACAAAGCCTGTGCAGTTGCGTAGTACATGCTGTACGCTTTGCGATCGGGTCCACGGCAGTTCGGCTCGTATGTATGTCTCATGTCATCCAGATACACACACAGCGTTTGCGTGATTTCGCGCACTAGTTTCGTGCTGATGCGCGATGCTCGTGCCGTGAAACTTGCGACATAAGCGCAAGCCGTGAGTCGGTTGTTGGATGCGATATTACGGTCGCAGGCAATTCGTAGGCAGTGTGAGGTGTAGTGTCGAGCGTACATCGGAGAGGTCTGTGCGAAGTGGAACAGGAGGAATTGGGCGTGTCTCGACCGATTTGTCATGATGAAGTTGTCGAAGTGTGAGAGCATCTCCTTGTACGCGGTGTTGTTGTATGGCGTCGACCCAGGCTCAAAAGATGGCGCATAGTAGGTAAATAAAAGATCCTGAGTGGCATCCATCTTGTCGACTTTCAGACGAAGCTCTCGCAGGCGCTGCTCCTCATCGGTGGTTGTCAGCTCCGACTCCGAAACGGACTCGATGTCGCTGTCATCCGACTCGTCGCCGTCATCATGGTTATGCACTGCCTGTGGTCTCCGTATCAGCTTGTCCTCCTCTTCCTCTTCCAACTCGTCGAGGTCCTGTTGTATCTGAACGTCAATCTCTACCAGTCGCTGCGCAATCATAGCCATCATCTCGCTCTTCAGCTCGGGGAGCTCTCCAACGAGGCGCAGAATATGTCGCTGGTATTGAACATGACCTTTGACCGTCGCAAGTTCATTCGGAAATTGGTTCTTCAACATTCTTACAAGCACACTGCTGGCAGAGGGTACTCTCCTGAGCAAGGTCTGGATAAAATCGTGTAGCCTGTCGAACATTGTAGCTCGAGACACTGGCTCTTCGCTAGTCAGCCTCCCGCTCGAGGCTGGGAGCCTTTCGAAGTGTGCGATCGCCTTGTCCATCATTGGCGAGATGAACTTGGAGTGTGTGCTGGCGAGTATAATGAGGAATTTCATGTAGACTTCCACGAACTCTTGGTCCCTTCCGAGCCAGGAAAGATCCAGTGCGGCCAGAACGAGCTTGCTGCACTCTCCGAGCGAGCCAATGTGCGCGCTTAGCGCCATGATATATCGTTTGAGCAATTTGGTGCTGGGCGCATCGCCGGAGAAGGAGTCTTGGCCGAGTAAGAGTAATAGCCTGGCATACTGAGTGTCGTCTTTTTGTTCGGCCGGTGCGAGGTGGCGTTGAATCCCGACTCGAATCTCCTCCTTCACCAACTCCAAGCTCTTGTCGCTCCAGTCATCCATGATTCGTACGTCAACATTGTCGTCGAATGCGACCTTGAGTCTCTTATTGGTCGAGGACGTCAAACCAAATTCATCGTCGGTGTCCAGGTATGAGGAGTCTCGCTTCAGCCCCATCGTTGGTCGCTGAGAAATGGGTGTGGGTGGTGGCAGCATAGCGCCAGCGAGCGTGGGCGTAGCGAATGAGACCATTGTGAAGCCGCCGGTCGGGTCATGGGAAGGATGAAAAGCGTTTTGTCGGGTTGTGTCTGCTCCACAACCATGTCGTGTGCAGCAGTGAAGCGAGGAAAAGGTCGATCGTGTGCTCAGTTCCTTCCCCCACAC
The DNA here is from genome assembly GCA_000983655.1 of Zymoseptoria brevis. NCBI lineage: Eukaryota > Fungi > Ascomycota > Dothideomycetes > Mycosphaerellales > Mycosphaerellaceae > Zymoseptoria > Zymoseptoria brevis. Next base: position 28,103 of record JYJE01006893.1, on the reverse strand, counting down.
TCTCTCACCGAGCACGGACCTTCGTAAATTTTGCTAGCGCAAATCCTAAGCATTGACATGACGATTCACAACCAGAAAGAACGACAGCAGATGAAGGTCAATCACAGAGAGAGAAATGACAGAAAAAGCTGGAAGCCATCAACGATAAACCGCAAGGGAGGCAGCATCGTGAGAAATGACGATCGGCAAGTATGGCCGTTCAGATTACCATGCTGATGATGGCATCCTCACTGACTCCAACTGTCTGCTTGTCTGAAAAGGCACTCTGCACCATTGCCTGTACATGTCAAAGAGTCCTGCTGCTAAATTTGATTGAAATGGTCTGGAACTGGCAATGGAGCGAGGTTCATGTTTCCATCCGCTGGCATCACGAGATTTTGGCTCGTAAACCACCTCACGGTCTGGCGACAGTCCGACCCGAAATCTGAGCCTTGAGACTACCATGCGCGAGATGTTGCCTTCCCGGCTGTAGCTAGTTTAGAGCTTGACAGAGCCATCCTCATCGAAGTCCTTGTCAAGCTCTTCCCTCAACCAAGCAGCCTCCTTGTCCATCTCCTCTTTTGTCCTGGGCTTCCTCTCTTCGTCTCTTGGCCACTCGCGTGATGCACCATTCTCAGCCTCCTTTTGATGATTGCCCACATTGCCCTCCTCGCCCTCAAGCCACTCGTGGACCTTGTCGTCTCCACCTGGATCGCCCTGCGTGCGAGGTATGACATGGCAATGCACATGCGGCACGCTCTGACCAGCGGCTTCTCCGTCCTGAACGGCCACATTGAAAGCGTCCGCTTTGTAGACCCGTTTCAGAGTATGCTGTATCCTCGTGACAGTGAGGAAGAGGTCGCTAATCTCATCTTTGGTCAAGTCCGACAGTCGAGGCTTGACTCTTAGCGGCGAGACGAGGATGTGGCCAGGGAGGAGAGGTTTGAGGTTGACCAGGGCGAAGGAATGTTTTGTCAAGTGAAAGACCTACCTCAGTCCTTTAGCCTTGGATGATTCTCTCGCGTTCGATCAGGGCGGCATGTACTTGGGATGTGACATTGAAGGTGCCGAACTTGATTGTTCGGCCTGGGAAGGCCGGCATCCCGTCGAAATCGTCACCACTCATCTGATTGGGGTGCCGCCTGTTATATTGGATGTGCCACGTTGTGCGTGCAGGCTGGAGCTGTGTCGAGTGAATAGTACGAACTTTGCGTCAAGTGTGGAAGGCGCGTTCGAATTACCACGTCATCCTCGGAACAGCTGAGGTGGGCTGACCGAGGCTCCCTGGACTTCAAGTTTCAGGGCACGTTTCTGTCAAGCAACATTGTAGAACAACGAGATCAATGTCAGGATATTCACCAATCGATATGCAGGCGGCAGCAAAGACGTTCATGAGCGCGAAGCACATTGCGGTCGCCGGAGCATCGTCAATCCCTTCGAAGTTTGGACATCAGATATTCGCGTGGTACCTAGATCATGGGTAGGCCTGCTGCTTGCTGCACTGAAAACAGAGAAGATGTGAGAAGAGTCTGACGATACACAGCATTCCTGCGATCCCGATGAACCCAACGCTAGCCAGCGTTACAGTCCAGAAGAAAGAGTACGACACGATTGCTTCGCCATCGAAGCTCGCCTCGCCGAAAGACACAAGTTTGTCCGTCATTACACCTCCGGCAGTCACAGCCAAGATTCTTAAGGAGGCCAAAGAGGTCGGCGTGAAGGCCGTGTGGCTTCAACCAGGCAGCTTCGATGATGAGATTCTGAACTACGCACTAGAAGCTTTTCCAGGCGCGGCAGTGGGTGGCTACGCAGAAGGTTCTACAGCACATGAAGGTTGGTGTGTGCTTGTTAATGGAGACGATGCTCTTGCAGCCGCTGGACGGAACGACGAGACGAAACGGCAAGTCGACCAGGGTCGTGCCTCTGCCATGGGCTTTGCTGATACGGTCAGCACAGTACCTCCAAGCTCTAAACGACGCAAAGTCACTGCGACGCCCAGGAAACACCTTGGGATCAAACAGCAGATTGTCAAGACAAATCGGCATGGTACGATGCATCGTTCCAAATCAGCCAGGTACTCTTGCAGATTTTTCGCTCACAAGCAATCAGAACCCACACGGCGCTCAGATCGCATCAGCAACGCTGGCTTGAAGAGTGAAGGCAGTACTCAACTTCATGCAAAGCCTCCCTGGTGATATATCAGCAACACAAGGACCATTTCAAAGGACGAAGTGCTAGAGCGGGAGCAAGTCGACAGTTTCACTACATAGGCTTGGTTGAGTGGAAGTATGGCAGCTTCAACCGAGTATGAAGGTGAGATGTACGCCGATGCAGCTGCGAGATCGAACGTCGCTTGTTGGTATTTCGGCAAGTGAGGATGCCTCAAAAGACTTCGTGGGCTCGCACTGATTCGGAGCCTCGTGTTGCGAGACGTCTGTTCAAATGCTCGCCTTCTTTGGTATACAGGGTTATCCCATGGCTGCCCCACCAAAACACCATAGACTGATACCATTCTTTCAACCCCCCAATGCAATGAATCGCTAATCTCGTCAACTCAGAAAATGCAACCGTCTTGCGCTATTTGAACCTCTCTATCATCATCATCCCGTAAACTTGAACTTCGTTGCTTCCAATCGTCCTAACCCCTCTCGTGGCGCCACGTTGCGTCGACGATAGCTGTTGGTGAAGTCCTGCAGCAGACTCCTAATCTTGCGAAGCTCGTCGCTTTCGATGCGTTGTTGGATATTCCGCAATAGTCGTTCCTGCTCCTGTGGTGCGATCGAGCCTTGTGGGAGCATTTGCACTGTCTTGGCCACCCATTGCGCGACTTCACGTGGCATGACCTGAAACATTGCTAGGAGGACACCAGATGCATCGGGGAAGCAGTCGGGAGGGAAAGTGTACATCATGCCAGTCATGCAGCGCTGTACCAGATTCTCGCCTTCCGTCGCAATGAGCGCCTTTGCCGCGGCTTGGATTTGTGGTGGGTTGGGTTGGTTCTTGTAGGTTCCATCGTTTGCATCGAAGTCTGGCGAGGGTCCGTCTTCGCCGCCATATGCGAGAAAGTCCCTGAGGAAGTGGAGTGTGGCGATGAGGGGTTCTTCTTTTAGCAAAGTGAGGGATGTGGATGCTGCATTGAGGATAGGTGCCATGAGCGGCGAAGCGACGATCTTGTTCGGGTGGTAGAGGATCACATCAGTGGAAAGTCGGAAGAAGTCCTCGATGACATCAGGAAGCTCTTCGGGCGCGAGTTCATTGAGTATGCGCAGGAACGCTGTAGCTTGTTGCTCGTAGAAGACGTAGATGTGATCCGTGGTCTCTCGCGAGACGTAATCAGAAACGTCCGAGAACTCGCGCACAACACTGTCCGTGGCCCAAAGGAAGCAACCTTGGCGACTAGCCGTGAAGCCTGCAGCAAGCTTCTCAGCGAGTTGCGGTAATAGAGGTGCGGTATGAATGCGGTACGAGAGGACGATGTACCGCCAGCATCTGCAGACCCTCTCAACGATCGGCACAAAGTCGATGAATGCCTCACAAAGTTGGGCGAGGATCGGGAACGCCTCCTGGATGTACTGAACTGCTGGGTGCGGCTTCGATGGCTCAACGTAAGGCGTCACCCATTGCACGACTATTGTGAGAAGATTGAGGTGATCTGCGATCGCGATTTTCTGCTCCTTGTCGGTGGCAGCCTGGGCCATGGCAATGAGCTTGTTCATGATTGGATCACAGCAGAGTTTCATCGACTGATGGAGAGTGTCCAGAGGTTGCTTTGCCAAGACAGAAGCGACGCCTTCCGTAATCTCCTCTTGGCTCGTCGATGGGAGAGCGTCGAGGTTGGCCTGGTAGAACTGCTGAAGCTGTGGCATGAAGCCCTTGAGTAAGTCCGCGCAGTCGTTGCAGAAGAACTTGAAACTCAGCGCAGCGGCCCGCACAACCTCCTTCGAGGGATGCTGGAATGCAGCCATGATGAAGTTCAACTGATCTTGAAGTGTCTCGGGATGCTGTGACGTCCATTCGGTATATCTTCCCAGCGCCATGACGGCTTGAAAGCGGACCTTTTCTTGATCAGGAATCTGTACGATCAGAGGGATGAGTCGAGGAAGCATGATATTCTCATCGGGCGGTACTTGACGGCCCATCGCCCGCATGCTAAACAGAGGAGCCTCGAGGGACTGCCAGTTGGGCACGTTGCCCGTGCTGGCCTGTCCACCATATTGAGTCACCCAAGCCTCGATCAGGACGAAACTCTTTTGCAGACACTCGGTGACACCAATGACCTCGCAGCAGTCCTTCAGCACATCGCCAAGTTGGTGGCGAAACTCTCTGAAGCGATCCTCCGCTTCTCGGTCGCCGTCGAAGAGGTCCGCATCGTTACCGTTGTCAGGCAGTGGGTATTGCAGATGGTGAATCATAATGTCCACGAGTTTTGAGTAGACGTCCACGAATTGTAATCTTGCTTCCATGTAACGCTCGAGCGTGATGTACTGCTTGAGCTCGAACCAGAAATTGAAGGTTTGTGACAGTGCTTCCCGTTCCTTGTCATGAATGCAGCATTCAAGGACGGCTTCGACGAGACCACGGAAGTCTTTCGGTTGCCGCGCGATCAAGATGACCCACGCCTCTCCTGCTTCGGCAAAGACACGGGTCACTCCTTTGTATGTCTCCCAGTCTTCTTCCTCCGCACATGTTTTGATTCGGGCACCCAAAGTCGCAAGCCGAGGGTAGAGCACTTTTATGGTGTTCATGTTCTCATCCACATCTCTTGTCTCCTTGAATATTGCGCACAGAGTTTCCACCGCAGCATCGAAGGACGTGTCGGAATGAATTGCAGCCATGACAACGTCCATGAGCGGAGAGTTGACGATGTCGTTCAAAGGCACCTCCCGGATCCAGGATGTGATACATTCCATGAGTTGGGGATTCTTCGACGCCTCGGGTGACGATTGTGCGTATTGTACCAGTAGGCGCAAAACGTATTGCCCGTTCTGCTCCAGTAACTCCTCTTGACGACTACGCAAATCATCCTCTGTCAGATTGATCTTCCGTCCCTCTGTCACTTCCTCTGGCAAGACGTGGAGGAATTCCAGAATACATGCTGTCCCAGTTGGGTCGCTGCCCAGTGCTGCAACCACTGTGGACAGTACGTCCTTCCACTCCAGCATCAGGATGGCCAAGTTGGCCAGACATACACATAGCTGTGTCCGGATGGGCTTCGGTCCTTTCGCGTACGTTGCGAGAACGGAGACAAGCGTGTCCCGCAATTGTGCAAGAGACTCCTTCGGTAGTTGGTGAAAATCGAAGACTATCTGGGAGACTGTCAGTCCTCGCTCTTGTGCTTTACTTGCCACTCCTCACCGTACCTTTCCCTTCAAAGTTGTCGCCGCGAACAGCTTCGCCTCATCGGTGGACCCAAACGACTGCAAGATTGCAAATGTGGACGTCCATGCCTCAGACGATTTTTGAAACTGCTCCAAAAACGTATGTGCCTGACTCTTCTGGGAGCGATCTGCATTGCTTGACATTGTTGCCAGTGCTGAGAGCACTGGCGCAAAGGCTTGCTGATCGCCATTCGTGGTGGCCGTGGTCGCCATGGTGTAGATGTGTTGGCAGATCCCGTCAGGAGCAGCGTGTAAGGGTATCGAGACGCAACGGCGTATTTGTGTTGTTACGGTGAAGTTACATTCATTGCAGAGCTTATGGGAACGTGCAGCGAAGCGGTAGAGACGGTGACTGTCAATAGTTTGCTGAAGATGGAAGGTGAGAGAATCGAAGGAGGATGTTGATAGTGTCCAAACAATGTGGACCCCACCAAAGAAACTTGAGGTGTTGCGGCCAACTCTCCCGCGCTGGCTTGCTGAGGTGGTCTGTGCTTTTCAAAAGTCGCAGACTCCATGTGAAAGCCTTCCGTTCTCCGACACTTCAGTGAGAACCGGGAAGCATTTCGCAGCACAAGAACCTACCGGTCCCACTCCGCGACATACACCGACGCCCTCCATCATCCGCCGACAGGACCTTCGAGACGACGCGCCCGTCACGCGACAGCCGCGCAATTCCGTAACTCACACCACTCTCCTTCACAATGGGCGACCGACGCGGCGGCGGCCAGCGCAAGGTCCTCCTCCCTCCAATCAACTTTATCTTCAAGTTGCTGCAACAACACAGCACGGTGCAGATCTGGTTATACGAGCAGCTTGGGATCCGCATCGAGGGCAAGATTCGCGGATTTGACGAATTCATGAATTTGGTGATCGACGAGGCTGTGGAGGTGAAGCAGCCGGGCAAAGGACAAACCGAGGCAGACGTGAAGGACCAGAGGCGGGAGTTGGGTGAGTGGTTGTGCCTTCATGACGTTCAGCGGACGACAAGCTGACCCAAAACAGGCCAGATTCTGCTCAAAGGAGACAATGTCTGTCTGATTCAAAGTTTGACATGAGGAGCACACTTGTGACGGATGGTCGAAAATGGCACAGAGGGTGCTCGCTGGCGTGGGAACGAGGCTCAGGCTGATACGGCGGCAAGGAGTTCAGGCGCATGGCGTGCAGAAGCAGAAGTATTTCGCTCTGTGGAACAGGACTACTTGCAGGGACGAGCGGACAAGGTGAAGATGGACGGGAAGCAACCATCATGTGAGTCGACGATCTGCGACCTAGCTCAGCTCGAGCACTTGGCTCATTGAGGACTATCACAAGTCAACAACTCACCGCCGGTTCTATTTCCGACAGCAACAGCATCCACTTTCCAGTCCCATTGCTCCATGGCGAGCTCTTCGCCTGCGGATAAGACCTGTTCTGCGAGACACAGTCCGACTTGGAGCCGCGTTAGTGACTGTGGTCTCAATGTGGCGCCTCCATGAGTAACGTACCGAGAAATGGCTTGCTTCGCACCTTGCTCTTGCAAAATCGAGTGAGGAAGCGGTCGTAGAAGCCAGCACCGTGACCCGTTCTATTCATTGAGCGGTCGAATGCTACAGCTGGCACCACGATCATGTCTAGGCCGCGTTTTCCGTCGCCAAACTCTCGCTCCGAACCATCTGCCGCAATAGACAGGCCTGCGCCGCCCATGGCATTCTCTCTGCTCTCCCTGCCTTCCTTTGGCAGCTTGGGAATTCCCCAAGCATCGCGATCCAACACGTAGTACTCATCCAAGGACTCTAGTCGCAGCATGTCCATGACCTTCCGCTTCGGCTTCTCCACACCAACAGAGTAGATGTAAGGAACGAACACTGACTTTCCGGAGAGAAGAGATGCTTTGACCAGGGTGTCTGTCTGCGCCTCGCTGTTGGGCATTGACAGGTAGATTCCGATTCGATCTGCTTGTTGAAACTGTGGCAAAGTGATGATGGTCCTCTGAGCTTCTGCTGACTGAGAAGCGATGTCCTCATCGCTCAATCTTGACAACGTCTCCCGCATGCGAGACCGCAGCTCCTTCTTCGCTGCTGTAGCCATGCTACGAGTTGGCGGGCTGAGGCCACCAAACTTGACAAGCGTCGGCGGGCGAGAGAGTCGAGGCGCGATTTTGCAACCTGGCATCGCTTCTAGGAAGGCGACATGTCTTCCGACTGTGCAGGATTGAGAAACCCTCGAGGTGATCGTCGGTCTAAACTTTAGACGCCAGACGCGTATTTGGAAAGTGCCAAGGCCGTTCCGCGCCTGCTGGTTGACGACGGAAGTTCTTGTCAACATTTGAACATCTCAACCTCCTTTCACTCAGGCACGACATCGACAAAGACCAGACATAGACACTCTTCTCTTCACTGTTCGCTTCCAACCTCGTGGCGCTAATGAGCACCGACAGATCCTAGAGCACACCTTCTCTACGATTCTGATCTGTCCTTCTCGACCGTGCGACACTATGCTGCTTTACTACTCGCTCGCCATCGGCCTGAGTGCCTTCTCCTTCTCCTCTGCGCAGACATATCCCGCCGATCTCGTCGGCACGTGGTCTACAAAGTCAAACATGACAGTTACTGGCCCGGTAAGCAGACGAAAGCCCTGTACCCCAGTCTGCGCCCTGACCATGTCGTCTGACTTCATCCTAGAACTTCTACGACGCAGCGAAAGACGAGCTGATCGAGCCTGCTCGCACCGGCATCTCATACTCGTTCACCGCAGACGGCCACTTCGAGGAAGCTTACTACCGCGCCATCTCGAACCCCTCCAATCCGAAATGTCCTTCAGGAATCATGCAATGGCAGCACGGCAGCTGGGTCATGAACGCCAACGGTTCGCTTTCGCTCACACCCATCGCGGTAGACGGAAGGCAACTGTTGAGTGACCCATGCGTTGGGGACCATGGGGTATACACACGCTACAATCAGACAGAACTGTTCAAGGTGAGAAAGAGGGCGAGGCGACGTTTTGGGAGAAGGCACCCAAATAACTGGACAATTGCATGCTGATACCCGGTCTTTCTTGCAGCAATACCAAGTCCTCACAGATCCCTATCACAAGGTACCACGCCTGAATCTATTCGAGTTCGACGGCACTCCGATGCAGCCGATGTACAAGATCTCCATCACACCTACCATGCTGCCAACTACCACTCTCCATGCGCTCACCACTGCGACGGCAACAGCAGGCTCGAAGCTCAAGCGCGGACTGGGTGCCGATGTCCCCCTGAGCTGGAGCTCGAACGGGAAGCAGAATGAGCATATGATACATCGAATCAATTCGGACCGTGTGTTCTGGGTCGGCTTGACGTTCACCGGCATTGGAGGATTGCTTTTCTTTGGACCTAGACGGCTCGGGATCCGACTTTGAGAGGCCTCCTCTCCATTTGATACACGAATACAGCTGGCCGAGGCCGGAAGGTGGGTCAGGTCCATCGCTCGCAGCACCAGAAATGAAATGGGCATAGCATGATAGGCGTCTGGGACATTCGGTTACAACATGGCGCGTGAACAGGTCGCTGCTACAAGCAGCATTGAGCATGGGCCTGCAGCATGATGCATACGAGAAGAATCACGTGTTGCGGCATCGTCTCACTGGCGCACTCGGAAAAGTGTAACAGCACAATTATGACCTTTGGGCTTAGTACTTGCAGAAACTTGAACGCTATACACACTCCAGGCCTTTCCTCGTCCACTCTGGATAGGTGTCTTCCCACCGCTTGGTACTCATCAGGTTCCGATCCTTAATGTACTCCTCCACTGGCAAGGTCTCAAATTGCGAACGGTTACCTATGCACACACCTCGACTCTGGATTAATCGGGCATACTCGATGGCCTGTGTGACAAATCTCGACCGGTCGATCTTGTCGTCGAGCCAGTCAACCAAGCTCATCACATTGAATGCTGCTTTAGAAGTCGACGCGACCGTGTGAGGTCTGAAGCCAGCCAGGGAATCTCCAATCAGAACCACTTTATCATCCAGGTAAAGATTCTGCGGAGAGACGACATCCGTGATACACTGAACGGATGGTGTCCTGGTCTTGCGCGCCATCTCAGCCATCTGTGGCGGTAATCGATCGTGGGCTTTTGACTCGAGCATCTCCCACACATCCCATGCGATCTTGCCAGGAGGGATGGTGATGTGTCGGCGGCGACCGTCTTGGTCCGTCATGAGCTTCTCGAGCGCTGGGTCGCCCTCGAGAAAATTGGCGTACCAAACGAAATTGAGCAGACGATGACCTGTATTCGTGTTGCCATTCTCACCAGCAATAGTGTACGTCAGATTTTGGATACCCGGCGCATGGAAGAAGCAGAATCCTTCTCGGAATACCTCGAGAGCTGCGTCGGATGCCTCCAATTCAGGGACGGTGCCACGTATGACCACGTATCCGGCGTATTGTCTGGTCAGTCAATCCGTGGCTGCGCTTATAACCATCATATACCGTCGACGCTTACCATCGGCGGCAATCACAAGGGTGGTGGTGATCGATTCCTTCGATCTCCGTCCCCTCCTCCTGTCGCTTCTTGTAACAAACTCTGACGACGCCTCCTTCCTTCTGGACATCCGTAACGGTGCATCCGTAACGATAATCATACGTCCCGTCCGAGGGTCGGACCTCAGGGAGTTTTCCGCCCTGCAAAAACGCACTGTCGACATGGTCGTAATTGGCCCTCAAGAGATAGTAAAAGAGATCCCAGGACGTCATGTTCTGACGGTTGACCTCCTCATGGATAATGTCACCTTTTTGGTCCAGATATATGCGCTTGTGAGACGGAACAGCAACAAGCTTTCCTGTCCGGTCATATCGCTTGAAAAATTCTATGGTGTCGCCTCCGGCTACGATGCCGGCGCCCTGGTTGTCGAGCAGGAATTGCGGACTTCGCTCCAGTATTGTTGCTAAAGCGACTTGTCAGAGCGTCCCAAATGCTTGGTCGCCAACGTCCATCCATACTGTTAAGCCATGAGCTTTGAACGCTACGCCGGCGAACAAGCCTCCCAGCGAGCCACCGATCTGCGCGGTATACGGTCAGCATGTCTCGGGAGTAGCGAATACGTCCACGTACAATGACGATGTCTGGCTTGGAGTCATTCGCATGACTACGGCTGATAGATGTCCCGATGGATGCCATTGTGCGATTTGCTCAACCAAGCTCAGTACACTCGCGAAGTGCTTCTTTCTGGAGGAGGCACTGGACCAGAACAGAACGAGGTCGCTTCGATGCACCCGTCAGGATCGGCCCCAGACCCCGCTCATCTCGGACGAATGCTACATGTCTACGCATGCTCGGCTACCGCCTCTTGCGGTCGCCTGCACTCCTAGGCTGCGAGTCTTGACGAGAATTCGCCATCAAGCCAAATCTGGGCGATTGAGAGAACTCCTGCTCACTGACCGGTTATCGAGGCTTCTTCGACGACGATGACACCCCTGTCACTTTCGACTAAACAAGAGAAGGGACTGACGAGCAAGGCGGAATTCAACGGTCTGCCACGGCGCTTGTTTCCCGCACAAATCTCTCCTACCAGTCTGCGTTTCTCCTGCTCTCGGACTTGTCAAACCTTGGACTATCACAACTTGGCCTCCTTCTTCGGCGGCGCCATGTCTAACCAAGAGAAGGCCTGCATCGAGTCAATGTTGTCCGGGAATGGAGGCAATACATGCACAGATACTCACCATGGGCAGTTCTGCTTGCGGATCGATGATCACATTCACCACCACGGGAACCTTAGCTTTGAAGCCCTCTTCCGTGGCCTTTCTCAGCTCCTCTGGCGTCCGAACCTCGTACCCAATACCACCAGCCATCTCAGCGATCTTGTGGTACTTGGTCTCGTAGCCGAGTGCCCACGCAGTCAGACCAGCGCCCGTCGTCGTCGTCCCCGTGACGGTGTTCCTACGCTTCTCCTCCCACTTGTCAGCAGAATCAGTGTCTCCGCGGTAGAGACCGCTGTTGTTCATGACAAATATCAAAACATCCATCTGGAATCGGGCCATGGTCTCGACCTCCATGCCGGAAAAGCCGAAGGCGCTGTCACCCTCGATGCATACGATCTTCTTGCGCTCCTTGCTACCAGCTGAACCTTCCGGATCTGGGAAGTTGTAGGCTGCGTAGGCTGCCACAGCATAGCCCAAACCAACGCCCATGGTTGCGTACGTTCCAGCATCCAGCTTGGTTCGGTGATGCTCTAAGCCGAAGATGGACCGAGAGATGTCCATCGCGTTTGCGCCCTCGGAGACGATGTCGCCGTTCTCGGGTTTCGACAGGCCATTCAAAGTCTTCTTTATGATGTCGTAGGCTCGCTCGTACGGCATGGGCAGCTTCGTTATTTCGGCCTTCTTCGCAGCCTTGTCCTCGTTCTTCGACCTCGCAGCTTGCAGACTTCGTTGAAACTGTGATGGCCGTCCTTGCCATTGCCAGCTCCCAAGCTGAGCTTGAATCTGATCAACGACCAAAGAAATGTCACCAACAACACTCAGAGTGGGATGGCCTCCGTTCTTTGCAAGCTCGTCTGGAAAGATATCCACCTGGATGATCTTGGCTGCTGGGTTCCATTTTGGTGGAAGGCCAAACGACAGAATCCAATTGAGTCTCGCACCCAATACCAAGACCACATCGGCTTCCTTCAGAGCGGTCGATCGGGCTGCTGAGACGTTGTGGGTGCTCGAATCTGGAACAACGCCTTTGCCCATGGGTGTCGGCACAAATGGTATGCCAGTGCTTGAGGGTCCATCAGTCTCTTTGCCTCAGCATACATGGCATGCTACGTTTTTTACCTTTCGACCAGCCTCCTGAGTTGTGCCTCGGAACGGGCGTATGCTGCTCCTTTTCCAATCACGATGAGAGGCGCTTTCGCAGACTTCAAGGCATGGACTATGTCACGAATCTTCGCTTCGGGTGCCATCGACAGCGGCACCTCCGTCAATGCCGGCAACTGGTTTCGTGGAACATCGTGATGACCAAGGATCAGATTCGCCGGTAGATCGACGAACGCCGCTCCTGGCCGTCCAAACCAGGCCGCCCGATAGGCATCCTTGATAAATGCGGGAATAAGCTCCGGCGATGGAGGTCGAACAGCCACTTTTGCAATAGGCGAGAGGAGCGTGATGGCATCCACTTCCTGGAATGCCCCTCTGCCAGCGTTATGTCTCTCGCTCGAACCCGCCAGTACTAGCAGTGGCCATGAGTTGGCATTGGCATGCGGGATCTATTGTTGATTTAGCAACATGGCCTGAGACGATGCAGCGAAAGCTTTCAATGTGACCTACACCAGCCAGCACATGGAACACGCCAGGTCCACCCACACACATGCATACGCCTGGTTTGCCAGTCAAGTAGCCATATGCTGTGGCAGCATAGGCCGCTGCCTGCTCGTTTCGAAAACTAATGAAACGAATCCCCAGATACAATCCTTCCTGCCCAATGTCGGTGACAGGTAGGCCGGGTAATCCGAATATCACTCTCACGCCCAAGTCATGAAGTGCCTGAGCGATGATCTTGGCTCCGTAGGTCATGATTGGGAAGGGAACTGTAAGCAGTGGTCCAGGTCGCTTGAGATGCCTTTGGAACCGATATCGAGGATGAAGTCACACGTAGTGCGCGAATGTCATTCGACTACAATACCACGATGTGCACCGTGAGCCGGTTAACAAGCAATATCTGCGGGGAGATGCAGCTCGAGGTCAGCATGCATGTTGTAGATCTTGAGGGTATTGTATTCACAGCTTGGTCGAAGCCAAGCACCTCCTCATCCCGGGCTCGGGTTACCGGATGTATCGATTAGGACATACTTACAGGATCCTGCTGTCAACCTTGATCTTCGCATTTAACGCTTGTAGCAAGGATGTCAACAAGGCTAGGCTGCGCACTCCAAGCCACCTAGACGCACTTTGCCCGGCGGAATACAAGCGATGATAGGGAGACATATTGTCGTAAGGCCTTGCAAACCGGGATCTGATCCCTAAGCGGCCACAGGACAGCCCTGTAGCAAGGAACACAAGGTCCTCGAGACTGTCAGAGTACAGATCCTCATGCTAGGCTACCCTAGAGCATGCGCCCTTTTCACCGCGCAGGCTCCGCTTGTTTGGCATGGTGCTTTTTGAGCAGAAGAATGGAGGCACAGATGAATTTGCGGAAAACAAGGAATTGGTATCAGGCTACATAAGATCCTCAACCATGTTGCAAAGATGCGGTTTCGAAATCTTCCCACTGGTGGTCTTGGGCCACTCGCTCGGGACCTTGTCGTTATCACTACCAAGCCACCAGAAGTATCGCGGAGCCTTGAAGCGTGCGAGCTTCTCTCTCACGAAAGCGCGAAGGTCGTCATCACTTGGTCTTGGGTTGCCCTCTCTCATCTCGACGAACGCACCGAGCTCCTCACCATACTTCTCGTCTGGCACACCGACTGTTGACGCCTGAGCGATGGCTTGATGCTTGATGAGTCGATCTTCGATCTCCATAGGTGAGATATTCTCGCCTCCGCGGATCACGAGATCTTTGATGCGGCCTGAGATGACAAAGTACACCTCTGGGTCCAGGAATCCCTCGTCTCCAGTGTGCATCCACTTTCGGAGACTCTTCCCATCACCAAGTGGACCCACTCCACCCGGCTCCCAGTCTTCCTGGTGGATACGGAGCGTCTCGTCCGTCTTCTCTTTGTTCTTCAGATATTCCGACATTCGTCCGTAGCCACTAGCGACAATTTCGCCTTTCTCCCCCCATGGTAGGACTTTTCCCGTATTGGGCTCGACGATCTTGGCGACGAAGTGAGGGAATAATCGTCCGGCGGTCCTGATACGCTTCCCATACGGGTCTGTTTCATGCATCATGGAGACAAACGAGGAGAGCTCGGTCATCCCACAGCATGTATACAGCCTGGGCACCGGGAATACAGTCACGATTCGCCGGAGTAATTCTGGAGGCATGGCAGCTCCAGCAATGATCCCAAACTTCATGGTCGATCGATCAATCGATTCGAATTCCTTCTCTGCCATTTCGGTCACGAACATGGTCGGTACGCCGTAGATCGCAGTGCATTGGTACTTCTCGATGCAGTGGAGCGTCTTCTTCGCGTTGTAGATTTCGCTCGGCAGTACCAGCGCGGATCCAGCCACGGTGCTCGAACTTATGCCAACGATCATGCCAAAGGAGTGGAAGAGCGGAACTGGCAAGCATACACGATCTCGATCCGTCATCCTCGTCTGCTGCCAGATGTAACGGCCGCAATTCATTATGTTGTAGTGAGACAATGCCACGGATTTCGGCAAGCCGGTCGATCCTGAGGTGAACTGAACTGTAGAAGCATGGGCAGAGGGGTCAGCTGTTGCTCAAAATTCGTATATGGTGATGACCCCCGTCGTGAGGCTCAAAGTACACGGCACGACTTGCACCTCAGCGGCTCGAGCGTGTAGTCTGAGCGGGACACCGGAGCTACACAGCCTGAGTCCTGCTGTAGTTCGAAGGAAGTTTCAGGCTTACCATTTGTCATGTCGTGTGTGAGATCGAGACTTTCGGCAACGCTCCTGAGGTGGCATCTAATTGCTCGATGTAGTCCTCATATCGAATCGACCTGTCCAGAGATCCCGAAAGGTGGTATCTCTGGTCTATATCGTCCATGATGACGAACTTCTCGATCTGCGGAATCTCAGAGGCCAGTTTTGGCAGTATCTTTGTGTGGTCGTAGTATGAGAGCCCAGGCGATGCTACCATCATCTTTGGACCTACAGCAGCGTATGAGTGACCGGACATCGCAAAATGCTATAGTCTGTACTTGCGAACAACCTTGAGCACGGCCAGCATCTCAGACTCGGTGTAGGCGTAATTGAGCAAAAGCAGCACCAAGTCTGGCGCAAGCGAAATACGTCTCGAAATACTCGACCCTGCTGCCGAGCGAGATTGCGTCCAGGTCGCCTCTCCCAATACCATCGTTTGCCATTGCCCGAGCCAGTCGATACTTCTTTCTCGCAATTGACGAAACGATAGCGTGAGATTTTGAGGATCGGAAATGACTGCTGGCCTGTCGCCGCGGACTTCTGCGTTGTAATCCAGCAACTCAGCAAAGGTCATCTTCAACGGCACCGGTGTCGCTGGCCCATATACGATGGAAGGCGGTCGCTCGTCCTTGGATGGTCCCTCGCTGTCCTTGGACGGCGCCTCGTTCTCCGATGAAGTCGACATATTGAGAGGCTTTTCGCTCATGGCTGCTCGACGTGCAGAGCAGTCGCCTCGACTATGTCGACGGCAATCCTAGGGCTTCCGGTGCTCTTTCACTAACTTGGAAATTCCGTAGAAGCTCGATCAGGCGATCGACGAAGCGGGCCAAGCTGTGGACTGAGTTGAGGATCTGATGGTCAAGGAGACATTCACCGACGACACGCTACCTTAGCGTCATGTAGCCGATCAGAATCCTGGGGTATTTTCATTATGTTGCGGGGATTAATCGTCAGCTTGCATCCGTATGCTTGTTGTTCGACGCGGGGGTGAGTTGCGTCGATCTCAGACCCTCGACCAGCGTGGATGGCTAGACTTGCCCTCCATAGACAACGCTCTTCCGCGTGTCCGTTCGTATAGGAGGATCGTGCATCTCTTGTGCCTGCAGTCGAGCTAGCAATCTCTACTGCAGCTCTGATGATATCGTCTTGAGATTTTGACAACACCGGGGCCTCCTTTTGCCTGGCGAATCGCGGCACCATGCCTGTCCCATCCGCTCATCTTGCTGGAGATGGAGTATCGTCAGCAGGTGATGCTGGTTTAGAGACACCTGCTGTGTCGGCTGGGACCAAGGCATTGCTGGATGCTGGCCTCACATACAGTGATGTAGACCATGGCGTGGCGTGTTTTCTGGGAGAAGCACGAGTCTCGCGATCAGTGCTCACCATCTTCGGTACGGAAGGAGTACCAGTATCGGAAGTTGACAATCCTTCTGGACTCTGCACAGCTGTACAAAGCATTAGAGGAGGCCAAGCGAACTGTGTGTTGGTTATCGGACTCGACCAAGTAAGCATCGAAAGTCTGTAGACCGCCTTCATTGCCGACACCTGGAAGGCCAAGTCCAGCAATGCCGAATTCGAGGCGACAGCGGCACTCGTACTCATATCGGACAGATTCCTGACATCCATGCCTATCTCAAGGACTCGTCAATGCGAATTCGAGCTTGCTCGATGTCATCGCAAGTGGTCTCGCGGACATGTGGTTCAGACAGCTCTGACACTGCCACTCGAACGATGACAACATCTCTCAGGCAGGCTCAGCTGGGTGCAAAGGATATACAGATCGTGGAACTGCTAGCCTCCAATTCTGGCGCAAATCGAGCTTTGGGCGACTCGAAATTTGCGAAACCGCGAAAAGCATCAGAATCACCGGCACCATTCGTAGGAACGTCAGGTCTGGCCGCACTTTGCGGTCTAGGTATGCTTCGATAATGTCAAGCTCTCTGTCGATGACCGCTGATGTTCTCCCATCTAGTCTGGCAACTTCGAGGATGGGCGTACAACTGGCCGGCGACGCGAGCTCAGAACGCTCTGCTGTACACGTCAAATCCAGCCGGAGGAGCGAGCGTGGTAATATTGGAGCGTTCCGATGGCCGCGTAGCATTGCAATGGGATGAAGTCAAGGACGTCAGAGATGGCCGGGAGAGATTGGGCTACAATCCAGCCGTGGAAGAGCGGAGCATATCGCACGAGGATCTTGAGGCTGTGAGAGCGAGGAAGGAATACACGGCGGAAGACGGCGTGAAACGGCTTGGTCTCTCTGCCAAAGGAGGCGACAGGGCGGCATTGTCGAGGCTGTGATGTCCATATGTTGAGGTGGTGATGAGATTTGTTGTTCTGGTGACGGGATGGTACGTGCGTTGGACAAACAGGGTTCAGTTTTCATCGAGACAGCTAGAACTAGGTAAGGTAGCATCTCCGCTAGGTAAGGTAGCATCTCCGCTACGACGACACCCCTTCCATCTTCCTTTCCATTTCCATCACAAAAGAGACATACGAACTTCTGCCTGTCATTTACAGTGCGTACACTCGATCGTCCATGAAGAGATAGCCCTGCCGCGATGACCAGCAATGGACGCTGTCAGGAACCCCGTAATTCCTGCAATTGCCACTTCTGCCAGGAGACCAGATCCACCAAGCCGACGAGATCGAACAGCGATGCATGCAACCGCGTAGCCGCACGGAGAGGGGTCTGCAGAAATGTATATTGATCGAGAGGTCCGACCAAAGATGAGCTCCGCGAGGAGCGAGCTTGTACCGCGTGGTATCCAAGAACAACATCTCCTTCCAGCCGAAGTCGAGGGAACATCGCCATCGCACGCTCTAGAGAGACATACTCCAGGGCACCGCAGCGATGCTGGTCGCTCTGCACAATTGTAACGCTTGATCGTCTTCCCTTGAGTGAGCTTGAAACACCCGAAACGCGGTAACGCGATCAAACCCGTTCTCAACCGTGTATGCCAGGTTCAGTGGCATCATAGGTAGGTATCGAGTATCTCTTCGCAGACTATATGCAGCCCTTGGGGTAGAAATGTGTCTCTCAAGACATAACCCCGCTTCGAAGCCGCGAGACGAGATGTTGATCGCCCATACCCAGGTTCTTGATGATCCAAGTGGCAGAGCAGTGGGTTGCAAGTTCCCCGCTCATGAGCTGCAATCCAAGACTGTAGTTCGAACGTTGGCGCAAGGCGGATATACAGGTGCCGGCAAGAACAAGTATTCGGTTCCGCTACTTCGAAGCAATCGTGCTACTGTGAAAGACAACACTTGAAGACAAAGCAACATGGGTGACACTTACGATTATGTCATTTGCGGGTAAGATAGCTGGACGCACCTTTCATCATGATGGAGTTGCTATTCACCTTATAGCGAGGGAACATGTACTGGTCGCCTGTCGGAAGATCCGAACATCAAGATCCTGATTCTCGAGGCTGGATCCGACAGCAAGGATATGGACAATGTTCACATGCCCGGTGCTTGGACCAAAAACCATTACGGACCCCTTGATTGGAACATGGTGTCTCCTCCACAGCCCGGCTTGAATGGCAAGGAATGCAGACTTCCCAGAGGCCGATTCCTCGGGGGTAGTAGTGGCTCGAACGGAACGATTTGCGTTCGTGGTGTCGAGCAGGACTATGATGACTGGGGCTTCCCGGAGTGGAGTGGCAAAGAGATGTTCCGTGCCATGAAGAAGGCCGAACACTTCCACCCGCAGAAGTGGTTTCCCCACAACAGGGACGCACATGGCTATGATGGACCTCTGAATATCGAGCCGGCGCCAGTCTACCCCATCGCGGATAGATTCTTTGAATCGTTCAAGTTGAAGGGCCTGCCATACGATCCGAACATATTCAGCTCTGGTTCCAGGGCCAACGGATGTAAGTCAGTTGAATAGCTCAAGCATAGTGTTCACGTCCGCCGCTGACCCATGCCAGGCGGCCACGCTATGAGGACCACCTACAAAGGTACTCGCACCACCGCCGCAGACCATGTAACCAAGGACCGAGCACATCCAAACGTGACCATTACGTGTGATGTTACCGTCGACAAAGTTATTCTGGAGCAGGGTCCCGAGGGGCAGCTCGTAGCTAGAGGTGCCGAGTACGTCGACAACAGCGGCAAACGCTTCAAGGCATTCGCCAGCCGCAAAGTCATCCTCGCGGGCGGAACCTACGACTCGCCCTCCATGCTTCTGCGCTCTGGCATTGGGCCGAAGGAAGACCTTGACAGACTCAACATCCCTGTCCAGCTGGACCTCCAGCGAGTCGGCAAAAACTTGCAGGACCATCAGCTTATCTTCATGTATTACGAGATTGGCGAACCAAATCTCACCGATGATGCCCGCGCTCACCACGACCCGAATGCTTTCGACACCGGTCACAAGGAGTGGAAGTCTGGCAAGTCTGGCTGGTTGGCAACCTTTCCCTTCGGCGCCTTCGGTTTCGCTCGTCTCAACGACCGCCTCGACCGCCACAACCCGGAATGGAAGGCCCTACCTCGTGAGCCTGGCCGTGATCCAATGGGATTGACGGAGGCCCAGCACAACCTCGAGTTCTTCCACACTGTGTGCTACGGCGGACCGCCCGAGTACGAAGACTTCCCCAAAGAGGGACAGTAAGCCGTCTCCGTGTGCTGTTTCCTCTGCGGTCAGCAATCTCGCGGCTACACCACGATCAACAGCACTGATCCTTTCGAGCCGCCGTTCGTGGACCCGAAATACCTCGACGACAAGCGTGACTTGATCATGATGTCCGAAGGTGTTCGTTTCGCCAACGAAGTCACCATGGACGGCGCTGGCACGAAAGGGCTCGTCAAGGGAGGCTGGCCGGCGGGTACGACTCATCACCTTAACAAGACCAGTGAGGACTGGCAGCCCTTCGTGCAGAAGTATGCGTCGACGAGCTGTCACCCCGCTGGCACTTGCAAGCTGGGCAAGAAGGACGATCCGATGGCGGTGGTGGATGCCCAATTGAGAGTATATGGTACGAAGAACCTGCGCGTCATTGATGTGTCCATTATGCCGCTGTTGCACTCTGGACATACGCAGATGCCGGCGTATGGTATCGCGGAGAAGGGAGCTGAGATGTTGCAGGCAGCGTACCAGAAGGGAGAGGTCTAATGAAAAGGCGAGAATGCGTGTTGCCTGTATCTTGGTCGATCGTCATCTGTATTACGACTCTACGATTTCGGAGCCGAAGAAGTCGGACTGTTGACTCATCTGGCATCGGCGATGCTGGTGGAAAGTGCATGTTATAGATTTTCTTGCGATACCTAGTCTTGGGAGCGCTCCCAATGACAAAGGCATGCTTCCAAGCTCAAAGACCGGCCCGGATATCAGTCAGCTTCTGTTCTCTTGTAGAGGTCTTTTTCCAGCAAGTTGGGTTTTCCGCCCGGTGTTGCCGAGACCTTTGCAGTGCCTGCGAGCAAAACTCGGCCAAGGCTCGGTGCAAGATCGCACGAAATTGAAATCCAATTTACCGCATCACACACATTCCTTCCGACATTCGCCGTGGAAGGCTTTCGGATCCGACCTTCCCTGCCGTTACACTCCACTCCACCACCGCCTGCAATCTTGACGGTACAACTGTGGATGCAGAAGTCAACACCGAGTACAGTACTCGTATCGCCCAGCACATCCCCAGAACTCCGGCACGCAAGGGCAGCGCGATCACGAGCGCTTCCATCATGTCCAACACATGCTTGGCCGGATGGACCAGACCAGACAGTGGACACGTCCGTGGACGATACACTAGACCATGACTTTATGAGCCGCTGTCGACCGCACGTGCCCTTCTCGGCTTGCAGTCTCGCATGCTGCCGGCCCTCGCCAGCTCTATTCTCACCGCAGACAGGATTGCAGAGCCCTGTCAAATGGTGGAGCCTCGCCTACGAGCATTCTATGCACCTGCCCACTGCATCCACGTTACCTCCATCACAGGAGCTGCCGCAGAAGTACTCCGCAGGTGAACTCCGATCACCAAGTACAGTACACACAGGATGTTGCCGTTCCCCGCATCCACACAGGAATAAGCTTTGCGACATGCTCGCGCCACACCTCTTCTGGTCCACTTGAACGCAAATCATCTGGAGAGGCTTTCCGCGAATGAGGGGATGTGCAAGGCAAATCGGAGATGGCGACCAGCCAGCGACGGGATCGTCCAAGAGGCATTTCGAAGCGAAGAGGATACCGGCGATTGAGAGCTGATGCATGTGAATAGTCATCGCCAGACAGTCTCCATCGCTCTCCCTTCAAGCGAATCTCTTCTATGAGTTGGCAGCGATCCAGAACGGACCCTCCGTTTCTGTGGAGTCGTCAAATTCTCTTCAAAGTGGGTCTCAATATTTAGTGCAAAGATCGGCACTCCCGAAAACCTCACCTGGTCTATAAATTCTCTGGTGTCTTTCCGTTTCCTACGGCAAAAGCTGGAGTACGAAGCGTCTGAATTTCAACTGTTAGCTCGGTGCAGTTTTCGCAGCGATCCGACTGCTCGTTGTTGCGTTATGTCGATGCCGAATCCTGGGTTTCCGGGCGGTCGCTAGCGCGGTTTTCACTGAATATTGAGACATACTGTGCTTGGACTTTTGGAATTCTGGGCACGAGCCCTTCTTAGCATTGGCGTGGTGTCCGCGCTACGCGGCATTCATCGTTCTGGGAGCCAGCGGTTCGTTGCTTTTGGATGGGGGGATCCTCAAAGGCTAAGGCGGCTGCAAGAGCGAATGCGGCGTTCACGATGACCGATGTGCCCCTTGCCCTGGTGACCACAAATTACTATCGTCCAACTATGATTTCAGCGACGACCAACTGGTGTGTGCGTTGTTTTTGTGTTTCCTTCTTGGAGTCTTTGAGCCAAAGAGACTCGCCCTGTCACGAGACTCACGACGGCTTCTATTTGTACTCTGCATACAAGCATCTGCAGCACTTCAGCCTCCTCCTCTCGACAGTCTTACGTCACTTCTAGGAAACAGATTGGCAGCAGCTTGTAATAAACAGACCTCTGCTGTGCGGCTCATGCGATTGAAGAGCCCGAGGTCGCGACATACTCAAACCAGCCCCTTGGAGGTTTCGACTGTCCCCCTCCTCCAAGTCAGCATACGAAGAGGCTGTCCGGCAACAGCAACATCACAACAGAGGACATTGCGACTTTTGACAGCCATCAGCAAGATCATTCAATTACAAAACCAGTCGGAGAAGCAACTCATCTGACGCTTTCTGTAACAATACCGCGGACAGGAATACAGCACTTCCGGCGAATGTTTCCCCAGGAAGGCCGGCGATTATACCAGCAATACTAGACACATCACAAACTCACCATGAACGCCATCTCGATACCGTGGGATCCAACCCCAATCCCGGCCTCTCCTCCGAGCAAAAAGCGCCGCACATACTCCTCCCACTCCTCCTCCTCATCGATTCAAGATACTCAACAAGTAGTAAATATGGCCAGCCTCATGCTCGCACCCGGCCAACAACACCATCAACCACCAATTGATCTCAAGTATTTGGACCAAAGCTTCGCAAATTCGAAGTCTTTCACCTTTACCCCTCAACCGCCACACTTTCATCAACCCGGAACCTCCCGGTCACGACAGTCGTCTGCGCGCACGACTTCTTCGTGTTCATCGGATCGAGATTGCAAGCCAACATTGGCAAGCCTACAATCCAGCGTTTCTCCTGCCAACTCAGCAGCAGCATCAACGCCTCCTTCATCCGTTTCGCCAATCTCGCCGACCTCGCCGACCTCCTCGTCGTCCAGTGACCACGATTCGTTCTCCCACTGGAACGCCCTCGGAGCTATGTTCAGCGCCGGGGCGGCGTTCGGGCTCGGATCGGGAGGAATGGATGAGACCCGTGGAGCAGAGTGTCTGGCGTGCGGGTATCGATACGAGGATCTAGGCGTGCTGGCCGAGCATCAGCGGATGGAGCACGGCCTGGTTGATGTCGTTTTCTAAATTCGTTTGCCTCCTTCACCATTGAAGGATTTGGTAGGATGAATAGGGTGCTTCATCAGGTGTTGTTTGGTTGAGCTGATTACCATGGTTTTGCGACTTTGGATTTCGAGGACGATTGTCCGGTGCGATTGACAGTTCTCGAAGAATCATGTGGGTGCATCTTGTAACGATGGGCTGGCATTTGAACCGGGTGAAGAGGAGGGACGGGAGAGCTGTACTTCTACCTGCATAAGGTTGACTGTGATTTGGTAAGGGGCAACTCGTTCGAGGAAGTCTCAAAGCACGCGACATGACGAGGAAGCGGTCGACAGGTTCATATTCGACAACGACCATAGCACCAGCAGACGGCACATTTCCTCATCGAGCGTTATCAATCATCTCGACGTCATCGGCTTGTCGACGAAGCAAACAGCCAGCTTTTCATCACCACCAGAAACAGTCTCTTCTTCTCTCCATCATATCATCAAGCCTCCGCTTCGCGACTCACCATCCGGACAAGCACCTTACTCTCACACGACGCTTCCCCAGTGTCGAGGTTGATCGTGCAAGCCCCCACTGTTCTCGGCGCACGTCGAGCCCTGTTACTCTCGCTGTTAGCGATCGGTACGACAAACGACTTGGGCTGGGTTGAGAGACATACCTTGCAATCGTAAAATTGTAACGTGTGATCATCTTGACATCTGCCCGGTGGAGCCCCGTCGCAGGCCTGGAGACGCATGTCAGTGCAACCGCATGATGGATGGAGTCTGAAGAGAAGGATGGACGTAGATTTCGGTTGCGATGACGGCCGATACCATGGCGAGGATGAGGGCCTGGTGGAAGACGTGCATGGCTTTTTGTCATTTGCTAGCAAAAGGTGGTGCTGTTGACAAACTTCCTCGTGGGAGCCAGGCAACGAGGAATGCCAGCAGAGTACAGCACTCGTGTACGCTTTGCCCGAAGCATCGAGTTTTGACGGCATGGAAACTCGGGGAGATGCACAAATCGCAAGCCTCATCGCCAGATGGTACAAGTGAACTTCCGGCGAGAGAGCGCTTCAGGGTAGGATGAGCAATTTAATTTGTCAGCCTACTCCGCCTACTCCGCCACCGTCCTCGAACGCATCTCATCGCCAGCTGCTGCAAAGACTACCCAGGTCTTCACGGGACATGCAAGAAAATCACTCCTTCCGCCGCTTGTTACAGCTTCTTTCGCCTTCCTCCGCCTGATCACACTCCCCCCGACACAGATCAGCTCGAATTCCTTACCATCCAAGCTTTAGGCACAGTATCTCTTCGTTGGAAGAGTGCCTGAGATTCTGTGTTGTTGAGAAAAGAAGTCTGCCTTTCGGAGCTCGCGGATCGCAAATTCAGGGTATCAAGAGGATGAAGACGATGAGGTGGGAGAGGTGCTTTGCTCTGCTGTTCTCGGGCGCTTGTAGCTTGCCGAGATTGTTGATCAGGATACCATACGTACGTCGTGGGTAGGCTGGGATGGCGAGCCTTCTCGCAGTTCAAACCGTAACACTTGTAGGTGGTTCCATCGCAGTACCCGCATACGGGGCTTTTTACCACGGTAGAGCAATCCACGGAACCCACGTCTGGATTCTTCCAATACTGGGGCGGATAGCTGCATGAGGCTGGTAGTTCCGGCTGACGAGGCAAGGCCTGCGAAGAAAGCCAGATAGGCGAGGTCAACCGTCAAGAGCATGATGGTTTTGTGGCCGGGATTGAGAAGTGCGAGAGCGATGATTAGAAGACTGCAAGGCTGGTTGTTGGACAGCGAACTTGATGGACTAATGCCGATGGCTGTGAGGAAAAGATTCAGGTGGCTCGGCTCTGAATGGCTGACGAAGGAGGACATTGAGAAGAGATAGGATAGATGAGGACAATGGGAAGAGCGATGCGAAGAAGGATTGGAGTTAGGACGTACCGTGCAAAGGGACCCCCACACGGAACAGCACATGGAGGCAACACTCTCAATGAGTTCATGTCCATACCAAAGGTGATACTGCCCGCTCAGACCACTCATTTGCCAACCTTGTTCCACCACCAGCTCAGCAAGGTCGAGAACCAGATCAGGAATCGATCCCACCCAAGAACCAAGACCCAAGACCTGTCTTCCGCCCATCTCCTCCACACGGTCTGGAGCACCCGTACCTATGTACACTCGTAATACCCGTGGATTCCGTTGCAGCTGCACTTCTCTCCATTCGGATTGCACTTGGAATTCTGCACCGTGCGAAAAGTCCGCCAACTGGATAGTGGGATACCAAAAAAAATCATCGGAGAATGTTCCAGCGCTGGAAAATGGCGCGTACGGTGCAAGCAAGCAAAGCTTTGTCCATTGACAACGCAAGCTCCATTGGCCGGCATCGGGTTGAGCAGTCCTGTACATGCCGGTTGTCAGGACTCAGCGCGAGGGGTAGATGTGCGCAAGAGGGATGGACCAAGGACGAACGTAGAGTCGTAGGCGGTGCCCATCGGCAATTGCGACCATTTCCCATAGAGAGTATGTATACTGCGGTGCGCGAGGTCTGCATTGTTTCTTGAGTCTTGAGTCTTTGTTTTGCTCGGCTGCTGAAAGAGGCAAGTTGGCAAAAGAGAGGGAAGAACGGGTTGAGATCAAGCCCGAGGGCCATTGATGCCCACGGATTTTGAGGTCAAAGATGTTCAGGGGTACTGTGTGATGCGCGCGATGTCAAACGGGAAAATTGTGCAAGGAGGATTTCTCTTGACTCAAGAGAGGAAGGGAGGTACGAACGAATCGATAAGCACGCGGAGAAGCTGTACAGGGAAATCGCTCGAGTTAACGGCACAAGGACATTGCCTTCCCGATCGAAGCTATGAGGCAAGTTGTCGAAACTATCGCCGTCGGGGACGGCCGTACAAGGGATTATTATGCATACAGCACGCGGAATCATCGGAGTGGTCACCGTTGAGATTCAGACGGGAGACCAACAGCCTTGATGACGAGGAAGTGGGACACTCCGTTCCTGGGCATCAAACTCCTTCCGATCCGAGCACGCATGCAGCAGTGCTTCACTGGGTGCTTTGTCCTGCTCCACATTGTTTCCGAACAGGCACGCCGCGAACGCCTACAATCCGCACACGCATGCATAGACCTTGTGTCTGCAAACGCGGCGACCGCTCCCAAGCGTCTCATATGGTGAGTGAGGGATTTCCGCGACCTCAGCACCTACTGGGTCAGATGAAAGCGAGGTGTGAACGAGATGGAGGGTCTTCAGCGCCATTGCTGCATGCACGAAACAATTTCGCACAGGAAAAGCACGCACATTCGAGAGGCAACCGTCAGATTGATCAACGAACAGTCTTCTCAACGAACCAACCTTCTCTCGCTGAGTAGCCCCATCGCCACGTCCTGTCCTTATCAAGTAGGAAGAAACAAATGGTCATCACTTCCACCTCGAAAACAGTCAGGCTCTCCTCCACAGAACGATCTCCCTATATTTCCCTCACGGTACTACCAAACGAGTTCCCCAAAGGAGTCCATCTTCCACGGCTAGGACGTGCACTCACACGTCTCCTGGGGGAAGTCACAAGTTCCCTCTCGTTCGTTGCAGGTGCCTGGCTGTGTTTTCCAGAGTTAGCGGAAAATGGCGAAGTCGTAAAAGCGGGAAGATAGGTCAAAGGGGTGGCATACAGGGCATGTGCATACGTAGAGACCTAGAAAGCAAAGCGTATGATGTCAGCAGTTGTCGTAGACACTCTGGCATGGACAAAGGACCGGCGTCCGAGACACTCTCGAACCACGCAGGTCTTCTGTACTTCAGTATCTTACCGTCCGCGGTATGACAGACGTCCGAGCTGCAGTGCTAGTTCTCGAGTCAGCATAAGGAGCCGATGAAGGTAGTGGAGGAGGAATAGTGGAGATGACGAACATAAACCCCTTCATCGGCGACAACAGTCCGCAGCCATGAACAAGATGAAGGCGAAGCGAGAGAGTTGCATGTTGCTTTTGTTTGTTTTTGGTGCGTTGTCTGGTCGCTGATGAGAGAGGTTTGTGTCGTGTTGGCCTTTGTATCGGTTCTGACTGGTAGCTGCGGAGGAGGGAAGGAGACTGAGGACTATTAAAGAGCCCAACGAGCCATTTTATGGCCAAAGAACGGGCATTCGACACAAGGATTAGGAGCCCAGGTGTTATTTGGAGCTTGACTTTTCCTTATTTGGAGCTTTTCGCATACTGTTTGGCAGCGGGCTTGGCCGTTTTCCTTAGGAGCGATCCGAGGGGCCCCTCTCGCGGCCTAGAGTAGGGTTTTAGGAGCCTGCGACTATCCCCTAACAGCGGACGGGATTCGGTCGCGGACACCTCGTCGTTTGGCCAGTTAGGATAACTATGTTGTCATTACTATGCAAAGCCGTACCCCGCGGGACGAGGGGAGCAAGGCTGCGCAGTTGTCTGTTAAGCTCCAAATAAGGAAAAGTCAAGCTCTAAATAACAATCGGGATTAGGAGTCGAGAGATGTGTCAAGGGTCTATATATCGGCTAGGGTAGTGCTTCTACAACGGATTTACGCTCATCCTTATAGGCTACAACATGGACCAAATGGACGACGTTATGGACTGAAGAACCCTGCCTAGGGCTGAATATCGCTGTCTTGTCGCCTGTCCGAGTGTTGTTGCAAAGTAACGCATAGTATGCGTACACGACGGCCTGTTAAGATCGCATGTTCGTGCGATGTACATCGCATATACTGTCGCTGTCGTCGAGAGGCAGCTGAAGACTAGGGTATACAGTAGCTAAGGCTACTTAGAAGGGGTTGGCGCTTTCTATATGCCGTTAGACGCATCTAGTCCATCGTAGGTGAATATCTCATCCGTGTGGGCCAGCAGGGACCTCATATTTGGCGGGAGGCTTTCTCGTATTTGGCGGGCGACACATACGAATTTACCATAGCAGAATCGCTATTTTAACTTAGATGCCAAATACGTTGCAAAGGCCTACGTAACTATGTTAAAAAATCAACGAGCCGACGTGCGAGCGCAGGAGACTTTGCCCTCCAATGCGCGCACGAGCACTCGAGGCGGTCCGCAGGGCTAACATGCTATCGTCGTTGTCGAAATGGTCGTTTTGGTAAAGATTGTTAGCTTTTGGTGGGGCCTCCCGCCAAATATGAGCTCCCGGCCAGCAGGTCCATCTGCGGATATGGACGCAGTGGGTTCGTAGAGCCCATCCCTGTTAGAACGCCTATTAGTTTACGTGGCCCACCCGCGTCGCGATTCGAAAACTGCGTCTATATACTGCTTCCTCGAAAAATGCCTATTACAAAGCGAATAGAGTGCAAATCTTCAACAGATACGATT
>JYJE01006892.1:0-30733 GCA_000983655.1 Zymoseptoria brevis | reverse complement strand
TGGTTTTGTTGACCTTGTTGACCTTGTTGACCTTGTTGACCTTGTTGGCCTTGCTGCTGCTGGCCTTGGTTTTGCTGTCCATTGTTCCCATTCTGTGGAGCCATTGTGTCGATTGGGATGTTCCGGGAATGGATGGTAATCCTGTGAGGTGCTTCTCCTGGCGGAGTGGGAGACCTTGCCAACCGGAATGTAAGTACTAGATGCTGACGATAGCAATGATGAGTCTATCTCACAAAGCATGCATGTTCGATGGAACGTCCGAAAGGAAGCCGCCAATGAAAAATGTCGTCAAGGAGTGGAGCGAAAATCTGGCAGGTCAAGAGTCGACGTGGTTGTATAAAGTATGATGCAAGGTCATGAACACCAAAGCCCGAGGGCGGTCAGAGATCAGGTACCACCATCGTCACCAGGGACCAGGACAATGGAACCATCGCGCACGATCAGGCATGTTGATTCAAGCAGAGTCGTGGGCATCGCTTCAAAGTGAGGAGAAAGGCGAGGTCGGGCGGTCTTTCGACGCGAATGCGACGGGCATGATCCCAGTACAGAATGTCTTGAGACATTGAAGTCGGGTTCATGTCGCAAGGATTTCCTGTATCGTAAACCCTATCGCCGGCGACCTGACCATTGCTGTTCACTCCGTTCGGGAGACAGGCCATCATACCCGTCGTCGCAGGCTTGATGTGTTTGACGTTGGCGAACGTTGGCGAACGAAACAAGCTAGTCGATCTTGGTCGTTTTCCATATCATGAAGTTAGAATGTCCCGGGGGTTAGTCCCGATCGGCGGAGCGCCTGTGATCGTGCACATCGTGCGCATGCAGATGCGAATTTTCGAGGGTCCGTCGATCGTTCGGTCGCTCTTGGAAGTTGAGAGTCGCGGGCAGGTTGATTGACTTTATCGTTTGAGATTTGAAGCCCTTGACTCGTTTCATACGAAATGAACGTAGCAGCAGATCGGCTCGCCAGCAGCGGGACCTGCATTTGGCATGTTGCGATAGCAATCGCCATGCGAATGGTAGATGGTGCCTGGATGAGGCTGATGATACAGCACGATCGGCCGATACTCGTGTTCCAGATGGAGCAGAACGTCCGGTTATTAGCAAGTATATGTAATTCAGCAAGAACAGATAGGTTGGCAGCTACCACTGGCTGGTAGTTCCCGCTACCTGCAATGCTTGCACGTTCTTTGGTAACTCAACCTCCTCGATGGAGTCTTGAGCATGCACCACATTGTTGGAAGAATGGGCACTTATTATGTAGGCTGCGCACCCAAACGTCTGGACGATCAGCATATTACATCCTCTTTTACTCCTCTACGCCTCGACCGAAACCTTCTATGATTAACTCGCATCTATTCCCTCTCATGCCCATGCTCATCACGTACCGCGGTCAACGAATGCAACATGTCCTATGCTGCAGCCCCATCAACCATCCGTCTCTCGTTCTTCGTGCCCACACTGTCATCACACCCCTGCATCTTTCGCAGGAATCCGCTGATGCATCGGAATGATCAGAAAACCCTATTAGTATCTCGCAAACACCATCTCATCGCCGTCAGCCTTTTTCATCTCTTTCAGAATCTCTTCGTGCCATTTGTGTAGCTCTGGCGAGTCGAGCTGACTGAACTTTTCCTTGCACTGAACACACCCAGTTCCATTGCGAACCACATTCTCACCCTGATCCTGATACTTGTTGTACTCCCTGATCCGCTTCACCACCTGGCGATACGGGTTCACGTTGCTACTACCATACACACCCATTCCTCTCCAGCCGTTCTCTCCTAGATCGTGAATGAACTTGGCGGCATCGACTGACTTGTTGTATGGATCGTCGAGATGTAATATCTCCGACGTAGACACAACTGTCCGTGCAAGCGATCTAGGCGTCATATGTCCGCGCGAGTTTCTCGCTTTCAAGATTGACTCTTTTGCAGGATTGTGGACGAGAAGACGATGTTCATGTCGACGTGATGGAGAGGAAGCCGGACCAGCCGGCTGCGCCACGTCGAGACAGCTGAAGAGGCGCAGTGTAATTACTCAGCCCTAGAACTATGGCGTACCTCGTCGCTGAATGAACGCTTCATGCATATCGGATGTTTGTTACTAGACCGTCCGGATCTTCAGGCACTCAAAGGTATTCTAAGGAGCAGCGTTCACCATGGAATGTTTCCATTCTTGGGATATGACGACGATTCGAATGGACTCGGCCGTGAAAGGCCTCAGCTCAGCCTCACACCTCGTCTGCTGCTCTGCTGATCAGGTCATTCGCTCCACCAAGACGGCACATTCGCCTCAACGTGCCGAGGAGGGGTTACGCACTCTTCACTGTACTGTCAGCAGCGAAGGACCTATATCTTTGCCTTAAGCCCATCCTGCATTTCTTCTTTCACTTTCACTGACTTAGCACGAAACTCTTCAAACTCTACGTGCAACCACCACACAGCAATATGTCTGGATACGACCAAGGCTACGGCCAGCAAAACTACAACAACCAGTACGGCCAGTCTTACGATACAAACTACCCGCCGCAAGGCCAAGGCTACCAGCAAGGCTACCAGCAGCAAGGCGGCTACCAACAACAGCAGCCGCAATATGGACAGGCACAATATGGACAACATCAATATTCTCAACCCCAGGGCTACGGCGCACCACCAGCACCCGATTACACCGGAGGCCAAAGCGGAGGCTACAACTCTGGCGCACCGCCTCAGCACGGCGGCTTTCAACACAACCAGCAACAGCAGTCTAGCTACGGAGGAGCGCCTCAATATGGCGCGCAACAGCACGACCCATACGCACAGCAACAGAATACATACGGCGCCCCACCAGCTGGCAGCGACCCAAACAACCCCTATGGATACCAGAAAGATCCAGCTGATCCCAACAACCCACAAGAAGGCGAGAGAGGTTTCATGGGTGCGGTAGCGGGTGGGATCGGTGGACACCTCTTGGGCAAGCAGGCAGGACACGGCATTCTAGGGTAAGCATAATGTCCTCCATCACATCTGAAGTAGAATGTACACTGACTGTCCGATTAGAACACTGGCCGGCGCATTCCTCGGATCCAAGGGCGAGGACAAGTTCAAGCAGAGCCACCACAACAAGCACAGCAATCAGCGCTGGTAGAAGGTGAACGAGAATGGCCACAGGAGCAGACCATGACAGTACCATGACTTGGGATGATACCTTCTGATCTGCATTTGTGTCTCGGGGTGCCGACGATTGATTGACAGAGGTTCGGCGTTTTGTTAGTTCATGCTTTTGTATCATGACTCCTGATGAATGAATGACTTGCATTTGACACACCGATCTGCTGCCATGTTGTCATCTCGCTATTTCTTGGCAAGCCTGAATTGCCCGTAATAGTACTATGCAACATACAAGGAGCAATTGTATACCCATGCTGCTGTGCCTGCCAGCTTCAGATGTCCTCAAGCTATGTTTTTCGACCGTTCGCCAATCTTTTCCGTTCTCCTGAGTCTACGGACTGTCCCCTCCATACCGCCCCATCTTCGCCGACCGCGCCACCTCCATCGCACTCTTGTACTCCTGCCACAACTCCTTCACTCGCCCGTCCCTCTCCATGCGATCCACAATGCGATTCGCCTCCTTG
Source organism: Zymoseptoria brevis (assembly GCA_000983655.1). Taxonomy (NCBI): domain Eukaryota; kingdom Fungi; phylum Ascomycota; class Dothideomycetes; order Mycosphaerellales; family Mycosphaerellaceae; genus Zymoseptoria; species Zymoseptoria brevis. The sequence goes on along the minus strand of JYJE01006892.1, from coordinate 27,120 downwards.
CCTCTCTTCTTCGTTTTCAGTCCATCCCTCCGCACAATCTCCTCCGGCGTGAGATACTTCTCCCGCGCGAGGAAGTTCTCCACCCACTCGTTTAGGTGGTACCGCCAGTGGTTGAGTTTGTGCGCGGTCTCAGCGTTGGACATGCAGAATTTGCCGACGTAGAAGATGTGGGATGTGGGCACGACGCTCTGGCCGTTTTGGTTGATGGCCTCTTTAGTGGAAGAGGTGGTGCTGGCTTCTTCGTCAGAGTCGGAGGAGTCTTCTTCGTCGTCGTCGTCGTCGTCGTCATCGTCGGCGTCGACGTCCTCAAGGGTATGGCGGTTGTACGGTCTGCCACGGAACTGGACTTCGTACTTGCACGGATGGTTGGTGCGGCCGCAGGCGTCGCATTTGTCGCGCAACCAGTTGTCGCCGGACTGATCGAGGCGGTGAAACAAGATCTCCGGCCGAGACTCCAGCGCGATGGTGAACTCCTTTCTCCATACAGACGACTTGAACTTTGAGCTCGCTAGACCGGTGACTTCATCGTCAAGCTTCTTGAAGGTGAGGTTGTAGATCGGGTCGTTCATCTTGAAGCCTGGGTTGATCTTTCTTTGAACCATCCATTCGACGGCGTACTTGAAGAGCTCTTTCGTCTTCATGGAGGCGTATCGGGTGAATTCGAGGGGAATGCCCGCCGGCACGCCGAGCGCATCCTCTTCGTCGGCTTCTTCGACGAATTCGGCGTCTTCTTCATTTTCTTGGAAGAACGCGCGGCTGCTTGTGTATGCCGGAGCTTCGTCTTCGTCGAGGAGACCATCATCTTCATCGGAGTTGAACTTCTCACTGTCGCTGAGCAGATCCACGATGTTGTCCTGTTTGCCCGCCACCTCCTGACCAGCTCGTTTGCGCTTCAGCTTCTCCAGCGCGTCCATTCTGGCATTCTTCTTCGTCGATTGCGTGTTTCTGGGCGTTCGTCCTGCTGCCTCCTCATCGTCGTCACTGGGCTTCAAGAAGTCCAGGTCATCTGCGAGATCTTCTTGCTCTTCCTTGGTCATTTTACGAGGTCGCTTCAACCTCCGGCTAGCTGGAGTGTCTAGCTGCTCTCGCTGTTCCTCGTCATCCTCGTCCTCCTCGTCGTCCTCTTTCCCGCGCTTAGTCCGCTTTCTCTTCTTCGTGGACATGATAACCACATCGTCGCTGTCACTCACTGGAGGCGGCGAGACACTCACAAAGCTATTCCGGCGTGCGGCTCTTTTCCTTCGTCGCTGTGTACCCTGAGTTGTGGGCATATCGTCGTCCTCATCAGAGCTACCGTCCTGCCCCTGCACCTGCGAGCGACCATTCTCAACCACGATCTCCTCACTGTCAGGCCCTGCCTGCTCTTGCTCTTGCGCTTGCGCCTTCCGCCGACTCCTCTTCGACTGCGACATAGTCGCCCGTGATGTTGGAAGGATTTCGCTTTCAGAACCGGAGCCTTCGCTAGCTTGCGCACCGGCCTTGCGCCGGGCTTGTGAACTGAACATGCCTGCTTTCGTAGATGCTCGTGTCGATGCAGAGGATGAGAGGCGGATAGGAGAGTCGAAGGATGATGGATCACGAGCATTGTCGAAGTTTAGTCGCTTCTGCTGGGGTCGAGTGAATGGCGCATTGTCACGTCGGCGTTGTGTGGAGCGCACGGGCTCGCTGTCACTGCCGCTATCTTTTGCATGTGAATCGTCTGGCACAAGCTCGAGAGAAGCAGATGGATCTGCTGCATCATGTCTGACATTTTCGTTACCGCCAAGCTTGCGTCGCTTTGCAGGGCTCGGCGAGCCTGCAAGTACGACCGCAGCTGCTCTGTCTTGTATCTGCTTGTTGAGACCTTTGGCGGCGGGGGATGAGGAGGGTAACGGTGTGAACGCTAGGCGCTGCTGTCGTTTGCGGGAGGATTGAGAAGGAGGCATGTCGAATGCGAACTGAAGATCGCGAGATCGCACTATCAAGTGTTCTGCCACATTCGAGCTCTCTGGGTGAGGTGGCGAGATGGACAGTCTGCATTTGCGGCCCGTGAAGATGAAGTTTGTAGAGCCCAGATGTCATAAACGCGCCTTCCAATTCTCGGGAGACGCGCCGCGACGCCGATTACTATGACGGCGACTGACCCGATCTTCTAACAACCTGGAGGTCTGCCCCTCATCATCCTCGGCAGCCCTCCTGATCCTGATCTTGTCGTATACATCCCACTTTCTCTCTGAGAATCCCCTCTCCTATATACCGCCCAGAACATGCAGTGCAGCTGAGAAGCTGGCTACGATTCTGCCATCCATCAACACGCCGCAATGTCGCCGAATCTGGCGTCTGCGGACGACTTCGAGGACGGCTCGAGCACAGCTATCTCTGTCAACAATAGTTCACCCTCGAAAGATTCACAGTCCGGAGGAGCTCAGAAGCCCAATGCGTGTACGGAATGCTTCTCGAACACGGGCGGCCAGGCCTGACAACGATAGGAAAGTCACAGAACTCATGTCCCGAAAGAAGGTGACATCGCCTGTCAGAAATGCGGACCGACCTACTCAGCGTACGACCCATTTCGGGCGAGATGGACTCGGTGCCTATACAGCCGACCCACAATCCTTTCCACCAAGCCGTGTCGTATACCACAATGAGAAGTTCGTGGTCATCAACGACCTCTACCCGAAAGCTACCGTGCATCTCCTCATACTGCCACGGGATCCAAACCGGAATTACTTCAGGCCGCAAGAGGCGTTCGACGATGCGGAGTTCCTCGAAGACTGCCGCAAAGAGGAGGTCAAGGTGCGACAAATCGTTGCCGAGGAGTTGAGAAGGAAGTTTGGACACTATTCGCAACAGGATAAGGCGAGGATAACAGCTATGGAATCTGAGGATCCTCCTGAGAAGCTGCCCTCCGGCCGAGACTGGTCGAAGGAAGTCATCTCTGGGATCCACGCGAACCCGAGTATGAACCACCTTCATATTCATGTTCTTAGCAAAGACATGGTCAGCGAGCCTATGAAGAAGCGGAACCACTACCTCTCCTTCACCACCGACTTCTTCGTTGGACTCGAGCACTTTCCGCTTTCGGCTGAGGACCATCGACGGCATTACAGGCACTTTCCAGGGGATATGCGCTGCTGGAGATGCGACAAAACGGTGCAGGACATGCCCAAGCTGAAGGAACACTTGGCGAAAGAGCTTGAGCAATGGAAGACTGAGTGATTGCAGCCGGATCTAGGCGTTTTGCAATGTCGGTCGACTTTGACATTGGAAAATGAATTGACGTGCCAGCACCCAAGCACACGGAGCTGTCCGAAACTTTTTCAAGACGACTGTTGGGGCAGTAAACGTGAGCAAAGTCCGATCGCTCCACTTTCAAGTTCATTCGCTGATACACGACGTGCGGTAGGCAAAGATGGCCCGATGCTGCGTTTGGACGGCTAGGTGCATTCCAGGGAAGGCGGTCTGATAGACTGGCTAGAAGTATTCGGCTTCATATTGGACGCAATTTCGATTGCTGCTGTGCGACTCATAGCATTTCTCATGGTGAGTGAACCGTCTTCATGTCCGGTCTTACCTATCGTGTAATTATGACGACCTTCATCATCGTCTACCAGAGCGCGACATGATTAGGAGCGTATAGCGCATCAGCCATTTGCATTGTCCTGTCGCTGAGTGGCTGGGAAGCCAGACGATCGAGAATTGGTAGATCTCACAGACCGACCCTTAACCGGACCATGAAGGCTGAAGTATCCTGGCCCTGGTAAGCGGAAGAGGGAAGAGAAAGTCCCCAGTAAATTACTCCTTTCCTGCGCGCAAATCGACGACTGCCCGACCATCTGCGCACTGACGGCTCCTAGCCTCCTCTTCGTCGCACAGCCTGTCGGATTGTGACTTGTCATTTTTCTTCGAGCAGCATCGCGTCGACTGCAATTACCTGTCGCACCAAGTTGCCGCCTGCTACGCGACCCCACATTGCATGGACGAGAGATCATCTCATTATCACCAACGATTGCGTCGTTTGACGGGCACACTGCTGTCGTCAGGAATTTGCTCTGCTCCCGCCGGAAGAGGTTCGGCAACAGGTAAGATCCATGCACTGATCGATCGGACAGGACTTGGCATCGATCCCCAGCACCTGCATGAGAGCCGCGACAAACGGCGAGAGAAGAGAGACACGACAATACGAATAATCACCTCACTGCTAATTCACCTGCCAGTCTGCCACAAGACCGCTGAATCACTGCCTAATCGGTTGACTCAGAAGGCGCGGCCACTAATTTTCACCTTCTCTTACAGACGTTGCGCTGCGATTTTCAACGCCTTTCATAAACTTCATCACCAACTTCAATATGGCACCTTCCGACTTCAATCCGCCTCGATCCATGAAAACTCCTATACGATCAACTGTCCGCTGCGACAGCAACTACAGCATGACTCCAGCCGCACTGGCACCCTCGTTGCCAGACATCGATTCACCGCTGAGAACGTCACTCGATCCAGTCGGCACTCCACGTCGTAGCGGCTCAAGCTCGAGCTGTGCCAACCCGTGGAATACCGACTCGCGCGCCGGCAGTGTTCGCACCTTCAGCGGCTCTAGGATTGTCACCGACAGTGATCTGCACGTTGCCAGCCTCTGGGCACGTTATGCGCAAATACAGGCGACTGAAGGCACGAAGAATGAGCTTCTCGAGGTGGGTGGACTAGCTGCTATGCTATCACAACACCAACTGACAAACATTCCGGCAGGAGGTGCTCACTCGGTACACCTACCTCCAACAGACGCATAATGAACTTCTGGCCACCACCGAGCAGGAACTCATCTCCAAAGTCGCCTCCGTCGAACTCGAGAATTCAAAGGCCGACGTCGCTCGTCTCGTCGACATGCTGGTAAGTGCAGTCGCCCACACAAGGTCATCCAGGCAGTACTCTAATCATGCTTTAGCAAGTCGATCCCTTCGCTCTTGTTCTCATCGACGGCGATGGCATGTACTTTGATGACCATCTTGTTCGCCACGGCGAGGAAGGCGGCAGACAGGCAGCCGCCCAACTCAACAAAGCAGTCACTGACTGGATGCGCGGCAATCTCGACTCCTACTCCTCCGACTGCCAGATTGTTACCCGCGTGTACGCCAATGTCAAAGACATGGCCGATAACTGCTTTCTCGCTGGTGTTGTGTCGTCACCCGACGTGGTGGAGGATTTTGTGCGCGGTTTCATGCGCAGTGGAGACCTCTTTGACTTCATCGATGTCAGCTTTGGCAATGACAGCCCAATGACCAAAATCAACGGTAAGTCATGCCATAGTACTCCGTCCGTCCGCCGCAACGATTATTGACTTCACTGCTTAGCGATGCTCAAACTGCATATCCGTGGCTACCAGTGCCGTCATATTTTGGTCGGCTGCGCCGAGACCGAAGGCTATGCTCATATGCTCGGTCGCTACTCATCCGATCGTGCCGCATTGCAGGACATGACACTTCTGGGAGCCAAGTCCTTCGAACACAAACTCGCGCATTTGCCAATGAGAAAGATCACGCTGCCACCTTTGTTCCGGAAATCCCACACTGGCTCCGAAGCCAAAGGCGATCCTACCCGCGAGCGCCACGACTCAAAGACCAATTTCAACCCGACCAGTGGTGTCTTCACACCGTCCTCGCGAACACCGGTGCCAGTTGTTCTACTTCCCGACGGACGCAAGGTTGGTGGTCGGGCCGTCAGCCCTGCTGTCTCATCCGCGCGTGGCAACATCCGCAGCAGTTCGAGTGCATCGTCTTCTGCGATTTCGGACGCCGTACCACGCTCGTCGACTGTCAAAGAGGCCGCGCCTGTTGCACCCAACGCATGGTCGAGTATAGCCCAACGTTCCGCTCATCTGCCATTCAAAGACCTCACTCGGCCCGCACCAGAGTCAAAATTGAGTGGCCCTCTCATTCGCCAGAACAAGTACGAACAGCGTCTTGATCAGCATATGGACTACGATCACGATCGCGTCTACGAGGTCAGTTTTCGTGATAGGCTGGTCAAAGCGATGATGCTAACAATTGCCGCAGCTCAAGAAGCTCAAGCTGTGCAACCAGCATTATATTGGCCGCGGCTGCTGCCATTGGGAAGCCGGGAATGGCGCATGCCCGCACAAGCACGACTACCCGCTGAGCGCCAAGGACAAGAACTGGCTTCGCGTGGTCGCCCGCGAGACGGTCTGCAAGAAAGGAACATACTGCTTGGACTTTGAGTGCATCTACGGACATCACTGCCCTTATCCGAAAGCCAATGAGGGTTCCATGCGCGGCATCGGCTGCATTAACGGAGATGCCTGCCGCTTTGGCCGCGAGATGCATGGCATGGACATGACTGTTGCAAATGTCCTTCAACCGAAAGACCTGGACTACGACTGATGTCGAGTGGACGTCGCCTGTTCTCGCCACTCTCCACTTGTTACGATACCGGAGCGCTGAAGTATGCTGCTGTGTGATGTAATGGATTCGGTGGTGGCGAGCGGAGCTGCAGTCGTGTAGCTCTTTAATCCAGAAGTCAGAAATTTCGCTCTCCTGAGGTATGTGCTCTTTTCAGTCTTGTCATCGTTTCGTTGTAATGGCATTCGTACGCATCGTCAACGCTGAGGTGATGAAGTGAGTAAAGTGAGTAGAACCAGGAATATCTGGTGAAAGCGCACAAGCACGTCAAGGGCGACAGCAACGTTATCACAAGTACCATTGTGAGCACGTGGAATGTGCATGGACCATCAGTTTCCCATACTGTCGGATTCCACTGGCACCATCGGCATCGCTCCTGCCTTCCGGTATTCTGGATGTCCAAGCTCAACTTCGACCTCACTTCAACGCACTTCACTTCATCTCTTGACTTCTGATCTTTCAGCACAGCATCTCGAAGACATGCTCGACCCGTCACAACACAGCCTTGTCAATCACGAAGATGCCACCGACGATGCCGACAGCACCGAGCAGAGAGGTCATCGCTCTCGCCAATGCAGTGGTCCATTCAAAGCCCCCCGAAATGATTATTGGCGGTACGTCACCGGGCATCATCCAATGCATCTGCTTACTGACAAACCTCAGAATACATCCGTCTTTTGAGACTTCACATCGCCAAGGGCAAGCGACAGGATGCCCTTAGCTCGATACACCATCACCTGGATCGGACTTCCTACTGGCGGGCTGAATGTGAGCGATTGAAGGCAGTTGCAAAACAGACAGAAACGGAGACCATCACCCTTCGTCTCGAGATCGACGCGCTCAATGCGAAGTTGGAAGCAGCGAAGCCCGCGGCACCGAGCAAGAAGCGAAAGAAGCAGGATGCCGATGTCATCCCATACCCGCGATCACCGAAGAGAGTGAAGCATGATACCTCGTCTGGCTTGTCATCAACGCTGGCATTTGATGAAACGACGGAAGCGGCTTTCAGCGATGGCGGAGATGTTGGTAAGTGGGCTCCCAGTGAGGAAAGTCTTCGGACCACTGCTAACGCAGACAGGAATCACTCTTCTGCGAACGTTGTATCACCTTCACACGACACTCAAGCGAAAAGGGGATGCCGACGTCTCAACATTGTCGTATCACATCATTGAGGCAACGTCCAACCTGACAGAAATCGTCTTGCAAGAGGCTCGCCAATTCGCCGCTAAAGCCTGTCAATACGTCGATGAACTAAAGACTGCTCTTACCTTGTGCAGGCGCGCAACGGCGTCCATCCTGGTTGCCTTGAACCGACTTGAGAAGCCTGAACAGGACAATGGTGCTCACGGGCAAGCAGCATATGCTATCGTCCACATGTTTCGAGAGTTTCTCGGCGTGTTCTCTATACTGTCCGACGCAGAGGCATTGAAAGCCATTGCAGCTGATTCATCAGTCTCGACCTCTTCAGCAAAAGCAAAGCCCAAACCTCCGCGAGTGATCAACATCAAAGATCTTCCGTCCATGAGCCTCTTTACCAACTTCCTCGAAGGCATCGTAAACACGCTGGACCCCAATATTCATTTTCACAAATCCTTATTCGAAGGGTTCGCGTTTTGCGTGCTGACGACCTTGGGTGGGCGGCTACACCAGACGGTTTTCGGCCACGTCCGAGCTCAAACAATGGAGGACGAGATCATGAAGAGCAATGCTGTCGATGAGATCGAAGACGATGGCCCTTCGGCATCCCTCCCGCCGCAGGATCGAGAACAGAAGCAGATCAGGCTTGAAGGACCATATCTCATCCATCTACTCAACCACATCATGAAAGCCGCGCCATCATATCTCGGACTGATCCCACCTAGGAATGGCAGGGCAAATATACCCACCGCCAGTGGCTTGAAGAGAGGGACGCTCACGGTCGAAGCGAAGACTTGCTTGCAGAGGACGCTGGTTAATTGCATCTTCGGGACGGAAGGCGTGGACGAGAGTGATCCCCTGGCTCATTGTCTCAAGATGCCGGTGAAGCCTGCGCCGTCGATCACGATGCCGAAGATCAAGGAGCCAGAAGTGCAGGACTGGTTCAAGGGGGAGATGTGGAAGCTGTTGAGCTGGGATATTCTGTCAAAGGAGGGGGAGTGGTGAAGTGGGATCGTTTAAGGGTTGCGAGATATGAACATGATATTCGACTATGATAGCATCCACGATATAGAGGCGATGAAGGACATATTTAATCGAACAATAATCATAGTGGATATGGGCACATGCACGAATGACGACACTTCACTCCTTTCCTGTCTTCGTACCTACGTGGGCGTTTGAGCAGGCACGCTGGATCGGCATTACTCCGATCTTTCAAAACATGCGTACTCAAGGGGCCTTAAGTCGAGGACAAGAAGCCCCGACGGCTGCAGCCCATGGAAGCCCTGACTATACCTTTCAAAGAAGAGGGAGTAGGAGAACCCACAAGAGGCGGTCGGATTGGGTCGGACGTACTAATGCTGATGGCAAAATGCCCAAAGGAAACACTTGCCGGCTGGAAGCGCACACCATCAAGCATCGAACCAAGATGCACACGGTAGTAGCATACCTCAATCGGATGTTGCAGAAATATCATCATTGTGCACTATGCAAAAATAGATCGAAGCTCGAAAGGCAAAAAGATATTTCTTGACAGGTCGTACCCGCTAGTATCATTATTAGTTGAAGAAGAGATCGCGTCATGTGAAGAATTTGCTTACGAATCGAACTGTTTAACACGTTAGTCGAGTTGCTCAACCAGAACCAATGTCATGTGCATGCATACCCGCTAGTTTCATTGTTAGTTGATGAAGAGGTCTCGTCCTGTGAAGAATTTGCTCACGGGTCTCCGGAAAGTCGTAGATCTCCTTAGAAACTGACATTGTCAGAATCCGACGTGCTGACCCCTACACCATACAACCGGGATTATTGATGTGCAGGCAGCTTGTATGTTCAATATAATCACCACAGCTTTCATATTGGCCGAGTTATGGCCGGCCTGGTAACAATTTCGAAAAAAGGTTTGCTATGGTCAGAATGAGGGATGAGGACAGCAGCCTACTCGTGGAAGGTGCCATCGATGCCTTCATCCTGCTCTGGAACAATGGTAGAAGCAGCAAGGCAGGTCCGTAAGTACGAGCTTCCGATAGTTCTAGCAAGCAAATTATCTCCGCTTAGAGCCCAAATAGCAAGTACCTTCTACATGGCAGCACTCTGCAACACATCCATTGTCTTTCACAACATCGAGCCCTTCCCAGCCTTCGCTGAGATGTCACAAGTACGCTGTCACAACAAGAGGTGGCAATTGACGGTCGAAAAGCTCTTCCAATCTTGCGTGATGCTCCCACCATGGCTTAACGGTTCTCAAGGACTTCTACTCGGCTACCTCCATCACAAAGGAGATCTCTGACCACTGTACCTGTACGTCGCGATGCCAACATAGCAATAGATGTCGTAGCTTGCGTCGCCTGAGTTCGTCCCTCTTGCCCATGTGTCAAGCAGTCACTGGGCGCCCAGCATTACATCATTCTCAGCTGCATCGAACTCCGCTGTTTCTGCCTTCTCTCCTGACGTGAATCAATCAACAACAACACAGCAACCATGAGGATTCCATCAGGCCTGCTCGGCAGACTGCTCATAACTGGCACTCTAGCAGCTCCATCTCAACCTCAAGAACAAGCAGTTCTGCAGCCCTCCAATGTTGGCCCCGCGAATGCCATCGAAACAGGAGTAGGCCACTTCAGCGAGTGGAGCCGAGAGACCAAGAAGAACTTCCTCATCGACTGGCAAGAAGGACGATCATCACAATGGATTATTGTGCAGGGTAACGAGGGCGGTGATCTCGACAGCATGACCGCCGCCATGACTTGGGCCTACCACTTGGAGCACTCGACTGCCAACACATCGCACCCCATCAAAGCTATCGCACTGCTGCAGACTCCCTCCGACGCTCTGGATTTACGACCCGAAAACAAGCTTGCTTTGGACAATTCTCAGATGAGCACTGGCCACTCCGACTTGCTCACGACCGATGAACTCCCAGAGGATCCGGAGAGCCTTGCGTTGGACATCAAGGGCATCGTGATCGTCGATCATGCGGTTCCTCTTCGCAAGTGGGAGAAGGCGACAATTTTGAGCATATTCGATCACCACGTCGACTCTGGTGCCGGACTTGGCGCCAAACCACGAATCTTCGAGAAAGTCGCCAGCTGCACGACACTCGTTGCACGCCAAATGCTGGACGAGCTGGAAGGTCTGTCGTCAGAGTATCACTTGCCACATGAGCTCCTCGAGTTGATCCTGAGTGCTATTGCGATCGACTCAAATGGCCTCGAAGACGCTACAGAGGAGGACCGCAAGATCTCGGCGCGAGTCTTGAAACGCAGCAACTGGCGCAAGAAGGATCTGATGGAGAAAATGCAGGATCTGGGCAAGGAATTGAAGGATGCAAAGAAAGACATTGGCCATCTGAACCTTCGTGATCTGCTTCGCCGTGACTGGAAAGGCGACTTGGTCGACACTCCATCACCGCGAACACCAACTGTCAACCTTGGCTTCTCTTCCATCCCATATTCCATGGACGAGCAGATTGAGAAGACGGAATTCCACGCTCTCTTCGACTGGTTCGCCATTGAAGCCGCCTGGACAGCTCAAGTGGGCACAGATATTAGCGTAGCCCTCAATAAGTACAAGATTCACGACAAGGACGGCAACAAGCAGAAGATCCGCGAAATCGTGCTCGTTGTGCGAAGTGATGTCAGAATCACTGAAGAGCAGGCCGACGACCTCTTCCGGACCGTGTCCAAGGCTATCGAGGACGAGCCCACGCTCAATGCGAAGGAGTGGCACCGTGCGAATGAGCTTGGAAAGCGACAGATGGTCTGGACCCACGAGAGGGAGGATGCAGGCCGGAAGGTCATTCGTCCTATCATTGAGAAGGCGGTCAAGAATTGGGATTAAGTACAGCGATCTGCTTACGCTTATGCACAACATGGCGTTGATAGAAGTGTCATCTAGATCAGAGCAATGGAGGTGTTAGTCACCTTCCCTACTGTTATCGATGTACCTGAAGCCAAGCACTCCATCCCTTGCCTCCACCTGTAAGCTCTTCCGAGAAAGGAGGAATGTTTTTACCAGGCGGACTCGTCATGCACATCTCCAAATATCTCGCATAATTGCCATCTCCTATACTTCCTTGCACCACTGCCTTGCCCACACCTCTTACATCTTCGAACATCTTCAGCGTGGTAAAGTCACAACTACCATACATCGCTTGAAACACTTCTATCTCCAACGCATCAACACCCGTAAAGCTCTCCGTGACCTGATTCTTCGAGAACCTCGGATCCACGTCCAGCCTCACATGGATGTAATACTTCCGTATCAGCGACGCAACTCTTGACTTGACCACAGGCGGTAGCGTGACTCGATCTCGCGGCGTGAGAAGGAAAGCAGGTAGCGCCGTCAAGAGGCTCGGATGCGCCATGAAGGTGTTCTCGGCGTAGAGGATCGGTGTGGCTTCGTGGTTGATCTGCTTGCACGTTTGCAGAATGTTGGCGCAGAAGGATCGGTTGTGCTGTCGTTGAGGTGGAATGGGAATCGTGTGGACGAGTAAAAGCTCCCATATAGCATTTCGGAGCTCTGCCGGGAGGAGGAGGAGCCGCGATGCGGTTTGGTCTGCCATTGAGGAGAGTTCGAGAGGTGGCTGTTCTTTGCGCAGGAGGATGATCATGGCATGAACCCGTGTCGATACAATGTGCTGTGAGTATGAGAGAATGGAAGACCTACGGTGAAACAAGGAGGATATGGCGCCGGCGACGTCTACCCGCTATCCTGCTGTCGCGTGATCAGGTTCGAGCAATAGGAAGCGATCGTTGTTGAAGGCCGAAGAGGTACATCTCGAGCTGTGTCTCGGGCACGATCGGGGTATGTCTGGTCCCACCGACGACCATTTGGCAGATTGGACCTCAACTTGCTCACCTTGGAATGATCCGTTGTTCTTTGGCAGTATCTATGTCACGAGCAGCAGTGGAAGGTCGTTGAAAGCTCTCGCTAGACGAGATCAATACGATTGACTTGGACTGCGTGTCGTCGGCGCGGCGAGGGATGTCGTCCTTCACTGAAGAGTCATTGCGACGTTGGCCAAGTCGATGGCTGTCCTCAAAAGGTATCGGGCACAGGTAATGGAATGCACAGCTCATGTGGAAAGATCAACAGCACCTCTTCTAGATACAAAAAGCCAGCTATGCAATGGCCGAAGGAGAGCCTGTCTTGATTCTGGAGATGATGTCCCTAGACCGCGATGGTGACAGGTATGGCTGCCGCAAGATCAGCAAGTGGATCATGGCTTACGAGACTCTCGATGTTGTGCCATTGCACTTGCTCGCCAATTCCACGGGCACAACAGATGAATTGACCCAGCGCGGATCTTTTTTGACCGAGTTGCTGGTATATCCACCGGTGTACAAGTTGTACGAAGGGTCGATACGCTTGCATCGGCTTTTTGACATCGAATAAATACAGATCTTCATCGAGGGTAGAATCATGATCGATCCCAAAAGCCACTCGCAGCATGTTGCTCGCTATTGCCCATCCGTCTCCACCTTACCGCACAGACTCGAATATCTGCTAATGAGAGACGCGGACTCAAAGCAGGCAACGGCGAACGAGCCCGACGATCAGCTCTCCATCATGGACAATCTCAATCAACATCCAGTTCTGAGCAGGGGTCCCTCCGAACTACCACCCACTGACCTAACATGCAGCCTTGACACGACTCCTTTCCGGCGCTATTCAGTCCAGCTCTGCCGCTCTGTGTTACGCGGGTACTGCTTGACTTCCAAATACTGGGCGGAGTTCGAGAGCGACAAGACCATAGAGATACACTGGAACAAGCAAGCCTTTGACGCTTTGGTCATGCCTCCACATCGGAAACGACTCCTTGAAGCTCTAGCTAGTCAAGCAGCAGCAGGCTCAAGAGAGAGATGCTGACCTGGACGACGTTTTCGAGTGCAAAGGTCAAGGTCTGATCATGTTGCTCACAGGTCCGCCGGACGTGGGTAAGACGTTGATGGCGGAATCATTTGCGGATCGTTTGCAGCTATCGCTTTATGCGGTCAGTGCAGCAGAGCTGGGTGATAGTGCGAAAGCAATTGAAGAGAGGTTCGGAGAAATATCGAGGCTTGCTGCGGCTTGGAACGCCGTGCTCTTGCTGGGCGAGGCGGGTGCTTTCCTGGATCGCAAGGTCGACTCACCTGAATCGAGATGTCGCAAGCTGTGTGTCTGATAAGGTCGTCGCCCCTATCCAGAAAGACACGGCAATCGGCGTCGACGACAGCATGTCTTCGCATCTTGGAGTACTACAAAGGCATTCTCATCCTCACCACAAACCGAATCGTCAACTTCGACGTCGCAGTCTACTCCCGCATCCACTTGACCCTCAAATACAAGGCCCTCGACCGACCGAGTTTCCCGGAAGAGCATCCGGAACAACTTCCTGCGAGGAGCCGACATCAGCGCCAAAGATTTGGCGACGTTTGCGGAAGAGAAGCTCAACGGACGGCAAATCAAGAACATCATGAAGATGGCAACATTGTCAGCGAAGGACCTTGAAGAGCCACTGAGCGCAGAGTATATTGGTGATGTGCTAGCGGTGGTAAGAGACGACATTGGACTCGTGGCTTAGGGTTAGGGTTGGACTGTCTTGGGGTCTTGGCCGCATAACACACTGCACTGCCGTCCGACGCAATAGGGCAGCCAATGAATATAGCCCCCATTGGTCAATGTCGTGGAAGCAGACGGGCTTGCTAGCATGAATCTCCGCGGCCAAATGTGTGCGATGCATTGCTGACCTCCCGCTGCGCTTCAGAATCGACAAGGTGGTTCAACACATCCCGAAGATCAGTATCAATCACCCGAATCACAGTACAAGTTGATTGGCGGCGCCTCTCTTGTATGCGTCTCATCGACCCTCATCCCCAAATCCGTTCAAAATCGGCGCACCATTCTCTTGCGTATAGTCAAATGGCCAGGGCCACCCTCCCGTGAGACTTCCTGGCAATTGAAACTCGTCCATAGGAGTGTGCATACCCAGGTTGTTCATCGGAAGCGTAAGATTGCCGTTCTGAGCATCAGCAACTGCTCCATTCGGAAGGCTAAGGTCAGGCAAACTTCCAAGCGGCGTTGACGTCTGAGGGAAGGACGACAGCATCTGGCGCTGGGCGTTCATGAATTGATCAATCTTCTCGATCTGTGCGCGGACACCTTTGCTTGCGCCGGTCGTTGGCTGGAGGCCGGACTCGAGACCTTCGAGTAGATCCGCCATGGAGCTCAGCAGACTTACGACTCGTTGGTATTTGTCTTCCGTGAGGATGCCCTGCATGACTCCTGCAAGTATTTGTCCAATTCCGCCGAGGTGGTATACCAGTGGTGTCGATATTGCTCGGAGGTAGTGTGGCGAGATGTTGTGGAAGGAGGACAGAACGGACTCTGCGACCTCGCACTTTTGGTCGACATCGTGCCAATTGCTAGATTCGAACAGAATGATCCGGACTAGTTGCAGTGTTGCTTGGATATTGGCCGCTTGAAATCCGAACACGTCCTGACTTTTGTCTCCAGTGACCGCGACCTGGTACTCTTTGAAACGCGGAGGTAGCTGGTAGTAGAGGTTGAGAATGTTCTCCATGACCTGAACATCCGGAATGCTGTCGGCGATGAGAAGCCGGACCACGGACGTACGATCGTCCCTTTGCTGCTTGTTGCGTCGCAACCTCTTGAGCGTGTGCTCCAGCACACGGTACAGATCTGTCGTGAAATTCCAGCCTCTCAGCCAGTGCAGCTCCTCTGACGGAGATGCGCTCCCAGCAGAGATTTGCTCATCGCTGATCTCACTCGGGTAACGGACGTTGGAATGAGTTTCTTGCGATTTTAGTATGGTACCGAACACGGCGCCTGTGTAGATGTCCATCGTATACATGGACCAGAAGAGACGCCGGCGTTCCTCTTGCTCGACCAGAGACAGATTTTGGGGCCATTTTTCCTCGTCGTGGAATTGCTGGATCGTGCTCAGGGTCTGGAAATGCCCCATGTATTGGTGCATCGTCTGCAATTGACCATATTGAATGCTGGTCACAGCCAACAGCGCGCATGCACGAAGATATCCTAGTCCAATGGCTTTGCTCAAATCCTTATAGATGGCGTCCTGCGCCGCGGAGAAAAACATTTCAGAAGACTTCGCCGCACTCTCGTCGAATTGGTACTTGTCACCGGTAGCGCCATCTCGACCTCTCGCAGCTGTAAGGGCACACGCCGCCATGACCGAAGCGAAGAAACCCCTATCGGTAAGATGGTGTCGCCGACGGATACGTTCCCACAATGTCGGACCGTGGAATAACGGGAATAGCGGGTAGATGAACTCCATGTAGACCTCCAGGTATCGCTCAATCGTCGGTCCGCTGGCTGCAGCGAAGGACCGCCATGCCACACCCAGTTGATCCTCCGGACGTCCTTCCCGTACAGCCTCAAAAGCTCCTGTGAAGTCTGCAGAATGGCCAGTCAAGACGCTACCGCTGAGTGACGCATTGCGGCCTTCAATTTTTACGCCTGGTGAGCTCGGCTACAGAACTTGTCAGCATTCGTCGTCAAAAAGAATAGCGTTCGGCAATTTCAGTATTACCTGTTGCTGCGATGGCAGCAGATTCGGAGGCGATATCTGTGGCAACGACTGATTCCGTCGCCGCCGCGATGGCCGCTTGTACGTGCAATCGACGGCGAAGTCATAGCAGTTCTGGCATTGTTGCTGAGAATTTTCGGTACTCGGCCGACAGCGAATGCTCCTGCGGTGGCACAAATCGCAGGCTTGTGATATCCGCTGTAGCTTCTTCGGCCTCTCGCTGCTGGCCATGGATGACCGTGGGGACAGGGAAAGGACCTGACTCCGTGAAGAAGCCGCCTAACAGCTTAGGATCATACGCTCGAAACAGCTTTGCCAAAGCTGAAGAGCAGACCTGCAGGTAGTTAAATGAGAGCCGCGTAGCACTGAAGCACTGTTGCAGTTGCAGATGGAATAATGTGGATGGAGGTTGATTCCCGCGAGTGATTGGAAGCAATAGCCGACCAGGTGGCGACCTGCCACTAACGGCTCGGAGTAGGGAGGGGCAGATCTGAGTTTTGGACAGACCCCAAATTCCACCAAGTATTTCCGGTGGGCTTCAGTGGAGAGGGAAATAATTCGCAAAGGCTAATTGGCTGTTCGGAAGAGATTCCAAATAGGTAGTGTTGCATTTCAGAGACTACCTTATGGCAGGTATGGCTGCTCCCGAGCATGGGCCAAAAGCTTAGTGGCAGCTAGCTTGATACGACCATGCATTTGCATGCATTGACGATCTATTCTTGCGCTGCAGTCGACGGAAGATCTCCAATACTTCATACCGTATCTGGCATGTGCTGCACCGGCGAGAGCGGTCCGCGCGATACGCAATAGCCGCACTATCTCGAGGGTCGGCTAGGCTTCCAACGACATCTCGTGTGTCGCTTACTAGAACGTGCCACTGCTGGTCCTTCATAGAAAGACCACCTCACGGGAAGATGCAAATGTCGACTTCCGCGCGGGATAGCTGTGGCAATATGGCCTGGCCGGCCTTCATCGTCGCATACTGGCAATCGGGGAATCCTGGTCAAAGACATGATTTGGGAGAGATTGGGAGGCATTTGCCAGAAGCCCGACTCGGGTTGTCGACTGTGACTATTCGTCACGGCCTCATGTCATCTCAACCTTATACATTCGCACCGAGAAGTCATCGCTCGCCGAAGCCAGATGACGACTTGTTCTTGCAGTACTTTCAGCTCTCGAAGGTCGTGGTCGCCATCGCAGAGTATTGATCGTTCCGCTCGGCGATATGCTTCGATCCAGTAGCTCTGTTGACAGCACTTCGTACGACCGACAGTCGAGTGATACCAGCGAGATGACTCCTTCTTCGTTGCCGTATGCAAGAAGCAGCGCGCCACTTGGGCTTGGCTCTGTCTCAAAGGCTACAGCCGTGACAGAGGCACCAGCAGCAAGCGCGGCTTTGCACTCAGCATTGCCGTCGTCAAGACGCCAGATCTTGACGATCTTGTCGCGCCCAGCTGTTGCGAAGACATGACCCGCTCTGAGAGGCGCCCAGCAACAATCCAAGATCATGCGACTGTGACCCTTCGGATTTGCTGCGAGCGGAAGGTAGGTCTTGAAGTCGTCTTTGGACCTCTCAAAAATGGCCCATTGTCTGTCCCGACCGACACTCAGCAGGAATCGATCGTCGCGCGAGAATGACAGACTTGTGACAGTCAGGCTGTGCGCTGTAAGAGGCGGCTTCACTTCTCGCCATTCCTTCGTATCGTACAGTCGTATGACGGCGTGATCGATGGAGCTGGCTCTGCACGCGGTAGCCACTAATTTCCCATCGCTGCTCGTAGTAACCGCCGAGATTTCGTACCCATGACCATACAGCTTCTCGTGCTCAGGCCAGAGGGTATATCGAGCGAGATGGTCCTCCAAGGGAGGATGAGCGAGGTCCAGCGTTGCTTTACGAACATCTGATGTTGAGTCAACGTTGTCATCATCCTCAGCGTCGCCATTCTCCACGCCGTTCATTTGTTCACCTGCTCCAGTGGCAGCAATTGCTTTATTCGAAAGTCCAAGGACAGGAATGTTGGCGGCGTCAGGCAGGTCGTCGATGACCGAAGCAGCGATGCCACCAAGTTTAGCGATCAGTGCATCGACAGCCTTGGGCTTGTTGAACACTCGCAGCAGCTTCTCGTCGGCACCAGAAATGAAGCGATTCTCTGAAATCGCATCAACGCAATTCAGATCATAGCCATGGATCTGCGGCCTGGAGAACTCATGCCACGACGATCTCGCTTCTCTCCTCCATTCCGCAATGAGTCTTGTCGTCTGATCGGAGCTTGTAGAGAGTAGCCAGTTCCCATCTGCAGACCAAGCTATGCCTTGAACCTCCAGAACGTGACCGCTGATACCAGTCTTCTGAACCCACATGTCGTTGATGGGATCGAAAGTCCAGCGACGCCAACTTCCAGTACGTCCCAGACTGACGACCGATTGCCCTTCCGACTGCCACAGGCCTGTCCAGAATCCACCAGTACTTCCTGTAGCTGACGTGGAGCCTTTCAGCGAGCTGATCTCGCCCAGCCTACTAGTACACACCCAAAGGCCAGTGGCTGAATCGGCACTCCAAATTGCAAGAGAGTTGTCCGCTGACGCTGAAAGCAACGCGGGCGCACTCGTACGAGAACCACGGGGACCCCATCGAGCTGTGTATACCCAATCTTCGTGTCCAATCAGAAGAGCTTCGAAAGTCACCGAACATTTCGAGTCTGGCCTTCCCACTTGGTGCGCCTTGTTCGACAGACTTTTGGCGTCGGTCGGAACTGGCAGTCCATTGGCAATGTCGTTGCCCGCTTGCATGACGTTTTGACCTTGCCGGAATCGCCATAGACGAATGTATCTATCCTGGCTGGCTGAAGCGAGCAGGACGTCACTGTGTGGCGCATTGCCTTCGTGCGTGAAGTCCAGTGATCGTATCCAGCTCTCGTGTCCGCTAAGTGTGGCCTGGAACTCGAATCCCTCAACATCCTTGGGTCTCACAAACAGTTGAATGACAGTAGATGTTCCAGCGACAGCAAGTAGGAGATCCTCATTAGGTAACGCTGTCACTGCCAGAGCCAAAGGCAGATATCTCGGCTTCAAGGCAATGGACTGGACAAGCGAGGCTGCGCCATCCTTGAAACGCCAAACCTTGACCGTCCCGTCTGCAGCCCCCGAAACGAAGATATGATGTTGCTGCAAAATCGCCAATGTGTTGATCGAACCGGCATGCTCGGACAAGCATTGAGTCTCATGGAATCCGGAAACTGTGCTCGAGGTATCTGACCAAATGCGGATCGTCTTGTCGGCACTACCGCTGAGTATGTGCCGGTCTGAACCGTTTTCGTAGATCTTGACTGCATTGACTGTATCCGTGTGACTGGCCAAAAGTGAGCTTAAACCAGCTTGCCGTTCATCTTCAGGATTCCACAATGCTATGTTGTTGCCCGCTCCGAAAGCCAGAAGTCCAGTGGCCCAGTCGGCTGCTGATGAGTGCCTGTTGCCGCCGGCAGCAATATATTCGATCGTCGTCCGTGTCATCGCAGTAGTGTCATGGTTGTTTGTGAGCTTGAATTCAAAAGTTCCTGTTCCATCGAAATCTTGCAGTCTCGAAAAATCTCGATCTAACTGCTTCGGGTTAGCCTCTCAGTTTTCAGAAGACATCGCCCTTTCCAACGACCGAGCATTACGAGCGAGTATGTAGCATGCATCGAGCTTCGAACGCGTGCACATCGTGATCATGGCGGAGAATATCAACATCGTGGTCGAGTTCACGTAGGTGAGGCCTCAATACCGCGCCTGCAACGAATTTGTACTGAAACCAATTCTAGCGGCGGCCTCGAACTTCTATTTTCTGATCAACGGCAACACAAAATCTCGTTACCAGCAAAAGACCCGAAAGGCGAAGCTACGAGTGTAGCGTATCTGATCCAATGGCTATGCGCCAATCTCATGAAAGACCCAAGGAAAGACATGTTCGTACTTGATGATACGGTGTACGTTACCTCCAGATCATTCCGTGAAGCCCATGCTTACGTGGTGGCAGACGACCTGGCATTCTTGTCTTGATCAACGATGCCGATTGGGAATTGGAGGGCGAGGACAAGTACGAGCTTCAGGAGGGCGACAACATTATCTTCGTCTCGACTTTGCACGGCGGATAAAGATGGAATCTCGCAAACAGACCACTCGGCTTTTGGAACTTCTGGTCGTTCTGGAGCGGCGATAGCCCAGCACAGCGGGAAAGGGGCAGGGCTCTGTCGGGAAGCCGTCCTCCAAGTCCTCCAAGTCTTCCAAGTGCAGCCTCATGTCGAGCCGCATCCCTCACTCTGTTCCCGGACGTGGAACCACAAATTAAACCCATGTCTGAGGGAGCGCTGGAGTAAGAGGCCGGCAGGCGAGCTGGATAAATCGTACGGGGAGGAATTGATGAGCGCGTCGTAGCATTGGCACTTTTCAGATTCCTCCGGTTGTCAATTCATGAAGGAATATACTCCGATCATCCCTCACAGAGGATGTTGCAACAGTCTTGAACTGTCTAATAAGACCTAGCATTAGCAAGCGACATGGTCTCTCGCCCTCGAGGCCAATACAGTCACCTACATGGTGACATTTCCACCTAGTCCTCGCCCTCTCCGCACGGCTCATCAGTCATGCGTACCTTGGCCGGACATGCTTTAACCGACGATGGCTTCGCTGCTGAGACAGGTCTCAGTACCGTATGGACAAATTGGCATGCCGGCTTCGACGGCTGTTCAGTGAGTCAGTGGAAGTCGTGCATGGACGTTCACATGCTGCCCAATGGAGCTGTTCAGGTAATTTAATGAGATATAAGAGAAAGCGCGCATGTACGCTGGCACGCCGACGCACCCAGAGAGTACTGTAGCACAGTTAAGTCAGTCGACCACCTGCTATATCATGCCCTACACCAGCAAGCTCTGAACCAGGCGCACGAGTAACGTCGGGGCGTCGACAGGTATGTCATCGACCCATCGATCACATGCGGCTCCAATGTATGTCGCAACGTCCGGAAGCATCGCATAGAAATCACCACTCCACCATCCCAGCCCTGGTGCAGAACGTCCGGTCTCCCGGCCGGAGTCGTTCGCTATTTTCCCGGTCCGAAAGCAAGTGGGAATCTGAACCAAGAGTTTCGAACCATCGTGTGGCCTGTGGGTCGCGGCTGCGCTACGCATGCAGGAGGTTGACGATGATGTGTAGTGGATCTGGAACAGACGCGTGAACGCGTGAACCGTATTTGTAAAAAAGAGGCGTTGTTTCGCAAAGATGGCGGCTGATGCAGTGTGCTGTCAATCGTGGTCAGTAGACTTGACTTGTCGCTCAAGGAAGGCCCTGTAAGAACTCTTCTAACAGGGACAACGTACGGAAGAGAAAGTTCATCGCTGTTCAGTCTTCCATACAGTAGCCATAACCGCCGTACTATATAGTCCTTCGCCTCAACTCTTGACGTTTTCCGCTGCCAGAACGAGAGTTCAACAGTCAAGGCTTCCACGTAGCTCGAAGACATTATCGTAAGGTATCCTCCATCGGCATCAAAGCTTTAAAGAACGCGGGAAAATGATAACAAGTAGAAACATGAAACGTAGCAACCATAAGAAGACTCCATTGTTTTTGAACGTTTCCCTTGCTCCTCTGCGATTCTCCTCGCTTTCACATAGCATCCTCATTCTTCCCAGTAGGCTCCACTCCGCTCCAGTTGGGTATCCATCCGTTCCGTCCATTCGTGCAGTCCTTTCCAGAGCAGACTCTATTGCCTCACAAGGATGTTGATGGGAGGTGTCTTCCCATGTCTCTCCTTTTCCAGCCCCACGTCCAGCGGAAAGGGCAAAGGACGTTTCCCATTGAATTACGTCCTGGCCCTACCTTCCATGTCCCCGTCGCCAGAATATCACAACGCCGACCCAAAGCAGATGTCGCTCGCGCAGAAAATCAAAAATGAAAAAGAGAATATTTGTCGTGAAAGACATGTGCTCGCACAAAGAGGCGAGCACTTCGATCCAGGAGGTCTCAAGAGACGATCATCCTTTCACGGGCAACTCAAACCACTGCCTTCTCCCCTCACGCATCGCCATGCTGCTGCCCCACAAGAACAAGCATCAGCCGCGGAAAGCAGCGGAGCAGCGCCCGTCGAGTGTCAACACGAATTGTGGGTATGTTATGAGTTTTGAGGGGAGCCAATGGGCATGCCGGCGCTGGTCTATAGCAGCGTTCATTTCAAGGCGCCAGTTTCGTTCGTCGTTGATTCTTCAGAGCGTTGTCGACACTGAGTTAAAGCTATCTCTCGTGCTTGTTCGTTATTGCTGTTGTTGCTGTCCAAGGGAGTGCGGATCCACGTATAACATCTGCTGCGTGTTCATGTCCATGCCATGACCCGGACTGGTGAACATCTGCTGATCATCGGCGAGTTGTTGCATGTGCCCAGGACTTGAATAGGCTTTCGAGTCCTGGTACAGCATTCCGTTGTCCTGAGGGCTGTTGAACATGGATGACTGGTCGTGAGAGATGTGCGATGGAGTGGAAAAGGAGACGCCGCTGTCCTGGTGCATTGAGCTTTGGTGCTGGGATGGCGACTGATAGTTGCTGCTGTCTGCATTGTGTTGAGGACTTGATTGGAAGTGCATTTGCTGCTGGCCGGACATGTTCATGTTGTTTTGAGAGTCTTGGCCGCTGTTGGATGGCGATTGAAAATTGAACATGCCATCGTGCATGGGCGATTGAAAGTCCTCCTGCAGACCCGGGCTTCGGAACGGCAGCGCCATCTGCTTGTTGAATGTCTCCGAGAGGTAAAGACCTTCATCGCCAAGTTGAGACCCTTCACCGTGGGTGCCGAAGATATCGGCGCTCTGACTGCGGCCAACCCCGTTGAGAGGAGGCGAGTGATCTGCGATGACAGGATCACCATGGCTCGACATTGAAAGCGGAGTGTTGCTGGTGCCAATCATAGCGCCAGCATCAACAGATAAGAAGCCATTGTTGAACGATGAGTTGAATTGTGCAGCGTGCATGCCCTCCGCAGAAGGGGCAGCACTGAAGAACCCAGGAGTGCCGAATTCACTTGGCGAGTTGGCAGTGGTTGCTGAGAGAGCGCCACTGAATGGGAGACCCATGTAGCCAGCCGAGGTATCGATGCTGAGATGCGAGCCAGGAGGCCCGTTGGCAAAAGCGTGTTGATGTTGTGGAATCGGCGCAAAGATGTTTGGATCTTGCATGGGCTGCGGTGCAGACTGACCTTCGTGCTGGATGAGGAACGAAGGCATGGGTCCATTCCGCAGCATGTTGAAATCCACAGCGACTGGCACGGACCGACTGCGCTGGCGTTTGTGGCCACGCGGACCAGGAGGTCCCATTAGTCCAGCATTGGGCTCTGGCGGAGCTTGAAGAAACATGCCACTGTGAGGATGCATCAAGTGGTTCGGTTGACTCGCAGGTCGGTGGCCAACGGGCGAGACGGGAGCAGAGACAGCGAATACACTTGGATCAAACATGTTGTGAGCATGTCGATTCTGGTATGACTCGAGAGACACCAGCTTGGCGAGTTGCCCACTGAGAACTTTCGACGGACCGCCGAGCTGGTGCACCATGACCTGACTCGCTTGCTGGTCCTCGGTGAAATCACCACACTCGTAGAAGCCGCCGCTGCCGGAGCTGTCCATGTAGAACTTTGGCGGCCTAGTCAATTCGATGATCAGACCGCCCGAGCGTTGTGATGCACCCTCAGCAGCAGCCAGAACATCTCCCTGCTCCAGTGTGATGTTCTTGATCCAGGCGAAGGGATACTCGATCTTATATCCTGCAGAGTCGTTGTTGATGTAATAAGTGATGCACGCCTTGTCTGGCGAGTAGAACACGACCAAGTCCATGGTGCTCTGACCTACTCGACGCCAAGTACCAATGGAGAGTGACCGGCAGTGGAAATGCTGAATCACGACCTTGCCAGAGGACGAGTCGGTATTGAGTGAAAAATTGCCGCCACCATAAGGAGCAAAGCCAGGTCGCCCGCCCATCATCCCAGCTGGAAGGCCTTTTCCTGGACCGTATGCCTGCATTGCCAGATATTGCCGCATCGATTCCGGGATACTATCGCAGTCCTCGCCGCTTTCGATACTTCGCTTGGCAATGTTCTTGATCTTTGCGCGCCTGTAGCTATGTTAGTAGTTGCCCCAGTCGATCATCCACCAACAACCCACCTGTTTTGGAACCAAATTTGTACCGAGCGTTCGGTCATGTTGATATCCGACGCTATCCGCTCTCGAACCAATGCCGTCGGTGTGGGATTTTTGTTGAATTCAACCTCAAGGGTCATGAGCTGATCTTGCGTAGCTCGCTGGCGTTTCTGGTTCTTTTGTTGCTGAGTGAGGGTGCTCTTTCGGGGAGGTCGGCGGGCGGCATTGTTCGCGCTAGAGTTCGAGTTCGTGGGCGTGGTCGAGCCATCCTGCGAGAGGGACGACGAAGACTGTGAGAGTTGTGGTTGCATGACTTCGGCCATGTTGTAGCCTTGCAGTCCGTGGACTACAAGACGTTGATTGTGGTATCGGGTCGTCCTAGAACAAAGAGATGTCGGCCGTCGGTTGCGGCGTAGGCGCTGCGAAAACAGGACAGTTGACGGCCGGCGGACAATTGAGTGTGAAGCGGACGAAGTGAAGTCGGGTCTATGGTCCAGCAGTGGGATGGTGGTGCGTGGCAGCCAGCTGTCGCCCGTGAGATTCGAGCCGTGGTCGTAAAAAGGTATGTGCCAACGACCAGGCGCGGAAAATGTAGTCAAGGACTCTGCGGTTCCGCTTGGTCCGGTGATTAGGCGCTGCGATGCGGTGCAGTGCAATGCTCGGCTGTAGGCGAGCAGATCGATGAATGGAATGCTGGAATAGAGGCTGATTCGTGAGAGAATGGACGATTCGACGTAGCCGATCAATGAATGAATGAATGTATTAGGGACGCGGTGCCGGAAAGAGTGACGGCGGGCCAGGCGTGCTCCTTGTTCGAACAAGGTCAGAAAGGGAGTTCAAAGGAAAGACAAGTCGAATACGCAACGTCGTGAAAGAGTGATTGACGCTGGTATCGATAAGAAGACGACGACAACGACGGCGGAGATGAGGAGAGGATGTGATAGTATGAGGTGGATTAGGTGGAGGGCAGGTCGAAGTATCTCCTGAGGAGGACGGGCGGCTTGTTGGTAGTGGGCGAGGGGAAGGCGAGTGGAAAGAATCGCGCTCTCGCTCGGCAGCTCGCTCACGAGTCGCTCCTTCCCCTGACGGATCTGACGGATAGACCCGTGCCACGCTAAAAGTAGGAGGTAGACCCAAAGACTTCACACCTCTACGTTCCAAGCAGCTACTGCACCAGATCACCACCAGGACCCACGCTATCTCCAATGCGTCCGCGGTGCGTCGGCGGCCGTCATCGCCTGATGGTGTCTCCTGCTCCCTTGCCATAACCATCGAGTGCTTCCTCGTGCTTGTAATCATGGAACGACCGGCGAGCGCTCTCCGTACCTGATCTCTGATTTGACAGTCTACATCTCCAGCCCATGGCCTGGTGTGTTGCCGCGTGCGTGGAGTGTAAGCGGCTATTGCATGGCACTCGCGCTGCTGTCAGAGTTGTTGAAACTCGCAACTGCTTGAGTAAATAGCAAGTTGCGACGGCCTCAAATGGCTTGCATCGATTGGTCACGAAGATGCCTTGGCCACGTTGAGGGACTTGACCTGCTCTGATCACATACATAGATGTGTCACCGCCATCTGCACCTTGATTGATTTCGATCTGCTCAATGCTCATGACCTCCACGCCCCAGTCTGCCATTCCCTCTACAAGGTCAGCACGATGCTCCTCTTGAGTTATCGAAACCACAGACGTGCCAGACTGCAGACCGCCGTGGTGCAGCTGGAACATCCAAGTGTTCTGGTAGTGAGGCAGCCAGTGATGTGAAACCTCCAGTCCGTGCTACGGAACGCGCTTCCCACGTTCCCTGTGATCGGTCCATGGTCAGCAAAGACTGTGCAACACTATCCCTGGCCCCAAGCCTCCCTAAAATCCCGCCGATGGGGCACTTGCGTCTAGTTGGTCAGCATTTGCAAGGGCTAAGGCAAGTACCTCGGACGGCACTTGACGGTACATCCTAGCTAAGGCATCCGAAAGGGGAGGGGTGCAAGAGGAGACACCACTCATCAGTCATGACACTCTCAAATGCTGCTGTGGCGATGCGACTTTTTGTAGTCATGCTGTCGCCTGGTTTGCCAACAAGGCTGCGATAATCCTCGGCCGCAGATCACAACGGCTTTGAGTGCGCGTACACCGGCAAATGTGAAGCATCTAGCACGATGGAAACCCTAAAAATATTCACCCTTGTCTCCTCGGAGGTAAACTTGTTACACATCGGCTAACTCGGATACTTGATCGCGATGTCGACCATCTCAAAGTTGTGCTCCAACCCTTTCCAACCAAGCCACAGGAAGCGTCTGGATCTCTTCGTTGGACCTCTTCCGCGTCAATAGTGAACGAGCGGTCGGTTCCTGAACCTGAGGTCTAGCGTACCATCCAACACGTATGTAACGCGTCCCCGGGGAGACAAAGTAAAACTTGAAACACAACAAGCACTGCACGTCCAGGCCGACACACATCGATCGGCTCGCTGCGACGGAGTTTGAATGACAGACTAGGTCCGATTGCTGAGCCGTACGTGCGCAGTCTCGATCCATCGTGATGTTGAAAAAGATGAAAGCTACACCCAGCTTCCGGGCGCGCAAAAACGTGCGGGAAAGGGCGGTTGTCAGCTCCGGTCATCCTTTTAGCGCCAGGAACAGCCGCTGCAAGGCCGCGCCGCGCCGGAGCTTTGTCGAGCACGGCGGAGAGGATCGGGTGACCACTGACCTCACTTGGGTTAGTGAGTGGAAGCGGGGATCAAAGGCGGATGAAAGTTGATCATTCCAGCCTCCACCTGTGCAACGACATTTGTTACCACAAACGGGAATGGCATCACTTTCGCCAGTCGCCATACATGAAGCTGGACGAGCCGACACTCCGTACTCCGTTCAAACTGCCGCCAAGCTTTGCAGT
>JYJE01006891.1:0-28985 GCA_000983655.1 Zymoseptoria brevis | reverse complement strand
CTATCTGTGTATAGGAATGCCTTAGCACTAGTTACGTGCACTTTACTAATGGTCAGTCTGATGATCCACAACAGACCTGAACCTTCGATAGGTAGTATGCTGTAGTTCTACAGCCGCCTGTTGCTGTGTATTAGCATTAAGGTATCAGAGCCCAGAATCGTACAGATCCGCCAATCACATGCTTGTTCGAGCTCTCTCGTCTTGTCTTCACGTCGCACCTCACCTGTACGGCCATCATCTTACGCTCACCATTTCACACATGCAGTACTTTAGGGCCTGATGGTGCAGCGCACAGCTCCAAGTGATGGCAGAAAGTCGTCTTGGACACGATGCGAATGAACAAGGTTGCAACGACGATCACGGAGACAGCTTCGTTCCGCGGGATCTCAGCCGATGGTTCTTCGACGGGCAATCGGAGGACGAAGACGGCCGCCAGCAAGAGCAAGACATGATTTGGACATGGCTTTGCGAGCTGTGGAACCGAGCAGGGCGCGAGGCGCAATGTCGCGGACGAGCAGGCTTACATAGAAGCGACATCAGCTGAATTCGACATCATCAGGTTGTCATTACGGCGATGTCGTGAAGCTGGGCCATGGAACACGATTTACAATGATGCTGTCACATGGAATCCACAAGGTCCCGGCCAGCAAGCGAGACCGTGGTTTTGGGAACCAAGTGCAACCAGGCTACCGCAGACCTCGCTCACTCGCCTGGTCTCAATGGCAACATGACGAGGAACGTCGACAACTTTGGACAAGGCTGGCGTCATTCCTGAACGGTTTCAAGGTTCGGCTTGCCCACCGTACCGGCCAAGGAAGGCATTCATGGCAGTAACATTGCCACGGCATGTCGCAACGGTCGGAATTACCTCTTGGGCCATCACATGCGGATTCATATCTCCTAACTCCCGGCGACAGTCACCAGACACCTCAGTGGGCAGCAGATGATCCTCGTGGGCCATGATATGTCGAACGAGTTGAGGACATTGAAGAGCCTGGGCGTCGCCATCGAGAATCTCCCCAACGTTGTTGGTAGTGAGCAGATACCATCTCCACCTTTACGAAGCTGGAAATGCGCTAATGCTTTTGCAGTCGTCGATACACTTCACTTCAGCCACGCACGATTCGGGCGAGATCTGTCACTCCAATCTCTGATGGATGCTCTTCATATACCGTACCGTATGAAAGGAACACCTACCACGGTGGCGGTAATGATGCTTTCTATACGATGCAGGCTTTCTTGGGCTGCTTGTTCGTGGGATCGAAGTGGAACGAGTCACATATGCTGGATCCGTGGAGGGTGATCGGGCGATGGCGTCGTATGCGCGATTCAAGGAGCTGGCCTGGAAGGAGGCATCGCTCACGCGCGAGATTCGGAGACGAATCGACGAGCAAGTCGAAAGGAACAGGCTTCATGGTGAGGCAGAACCGGAGGAATTGTTGGGTGGGTTGTTTGAGGATGAGGCGTTGGACACGTGAGTTGTCAGCTGGGAGAATCGAGCACTCATCCGAAGCAAGGGGTTCGATATCTGGAGACCACGGAATGTCGACGCAAGGAACTCCCGTTTCGATACACGTCTCTCTAACGTTCACAATTCCCTCCAGATGGTGATCAACGACAATTCTCACCTCTTTCCGAGCATCTCCAAAGCAAAATTTTCTTTACAGCAGGCATGCATCTCCCTCAACTCCGCCCAGCCCACCTCCACCGGCTTCAATCGCAGTCCCCCACAATCTATGGTCTCACATTGCTCCTAACGCTGATTCCACTGTACATCCTCTCCTACACCTACCGCCTCCACCACCCTTACGGTACCTCGTTGCCGTCTTCCAATATCCGTCCGCCTTCGATGAATTTCACCTCCGACTGGCTTGCCACCTCCCTGATTCAACCTTACAACCCCTCCCCTCTGCGGACATACTGCGCCAAAGCAACATGGCGTTCGAATTTGATCTTCAATCTCGCAGACGCGAACGGAGGCATCGGCAATGTGAGGGGGAATATCCTCGACTTTGTCTTTTATGCCATTGAAGCCGGAGCGAGCATGTACCTCCCTGGCATGGCAGGACGAGCGGAGGCGGATCTGAGTAATGTCTGGGGCAGTAAGGAGCAGATGGGACATATGTTTGATGAGGCGTGGTTCTTGGAGAAAATGAAGGAGGCGTGTCCGCAGATGAAGATTTTGAGAGAGGGAGAGGAGAGTGAGGCGACGGAGTTGGAGGAAAATTATTTGCCGAGGACGAGGAGGATGGATGATGGATTTGAGAATACAAGGCAAGCGTACCTGGCTGATCTGGAGATGTGGATGAGCGAAAAGGAGGGCTTCGTGAAAGATGGGTCGGCATTGATGAAAGTGAATTTTGAGCGGACGTTGTGGAATTTCGATACGAGAAGTTTGCCGCTGGGGTTGAGAAGGAATCTCGGCCAATTGCTGAGGGTGAGGTCGGATATTCGCAGTCTTGCAGCTGTGGTCGTCAAGAACTTGAAGGAGACGTATGACTTACCGATCGACCCACGAGACGCCGTGCCCAAAAGAGCGTTTTACGGAGCGCATTTGCGGATCGAGGCTGATGCTGCGAATGCCGGGTGGTTGAGCGAGCCGGCGGCGAATTTCACGGTGCAGACGGATGCGTATCTCAATCAGGCAGTGAAGCATGGTCTAGGCGTCGTCTACGCCGCTTCAGGTGATGTCGAAGGCCTGGAGAGATTCAAGAGAAAGGGTCTTGCATGGCACCCTGCAGTTCGAGTCGTCACCAAGCAGGACTTGATGGGCGAGGCGGAGCAAACCATCATGGCAGGCCTTACGTGGGACCAGCAGGCTTTGGTAGACTGGGAGGTGTTGCGGCGGTGCAGTGTCTTTGGAGGATTCGTGAAGAGCAGCTTCAGCTTCAACGTGGCCGTCAGCCGGAACCAGTGGTTGGAGGACTCCGGCGCCATGGTGGAGCCGTGTTGGGTGCAGGACGCGGAGAATGGGGTAGCTTTTGATGATGGATTGAGTCGTATGTTGGATCGGGATGGGTGGCATGAGCAGAGGATTCCGAGAGGGATGTGGCCGTAAGGGAAAGAGGGAGAAGATCGAGTTTCATGCCTAAGGCAGCAACGATCGCATCTCAAGCATCTCAGTCTGGCAGGGAAGATTGCGGCATTAATTCAGCCTCATTCTGTCACGACGATTCATTCGTTCGCTCGTTCCAATGTCCGTTCCCGGTACATTTACATGCATGCCCATGTTCCATCGTACCTGCTGTACACCCACACTCCGTATCGCGAGGTCCATATCATCAAGCATTTAACTTGATCGAGATGACAAGAAATCACCGAGGCCTCCAGGAACACCATACAACAAGACCCAGGCAGCCGTGTTTTGTATGGGCAATAGCATGGAGAACTCCGAGAGATGTGATGCCCCTCACCCGAGAGGTTCTTGGGGCGCCCCCACAATCTGCTGTCGTCAAGCGCAACCCATTCCCGTTGCGAATCTGGACCAAGTGGACCCCTCTTGGCTTGCTCCATAGGCCGAGGCAAGCGCAGGTACAGCATCATACGGGATGCAGTGCGACGACAGCTCCAAGGGCTAGATCCGGTCGACGTATATTACTTCTTCTGACATCTTCCGCGACCGTTCCTTCCCTTTCTCACACAGAGTGCAAACGTACCAACCTCACCAATCTTTTAGCCAGAGATAAACCGACACAAACCCACTTCCACGACTCCCACAGATCAACCACCCACCATGGCCTCTGTTCCCGCCGAAACCAACATCAAAAACATCACCGGCAGCTATGCCATGAACAAGAAGCTCTCCGACTCCACCGGGCCCATGCTCAAGATGCAAAAGATCCCATGGCTCGTGCAGCAGGCCGCCAACTACTCCAATGTCTCCGTCAACCTGAAGCAGTACACCGACGACCAGGGTGTCGTGCACGTCGACCAGGAGCAGGTTTCCTCCGTCAACACCCAGCACGAGCCGAGAATTTTGGACAACCAGATGCATGAGCGGGACATTCAGTACTGGGGCAAGGTCAAGGGACGATCGCAGTATGTCTGACATGCTGATCAGTATTTGACATGTCAAGATCCTCAAGCTGACAGGGATTTCTTCTCTACACAGGTTCGCCAAAGTCGCCGACCTTCAAGACGCCTACCTCAAGGAGGGCTGGGAGGGCGAAGATATTCTCGAGTCCTTCGCCGAGAGTCTTGATAATGGCTGGACCGCTGATCAGATCTGGGGCTTCGCCGAGGTCGAGGGTGTGCGTCGCCATGTCCGTCGTATCTTGTCCAAGAAGGGCAAGGATGAGCTGCGCATTCGCCTGGTCTACGACTGGGCTCCTCCTTCGTAGAGAGGGTTGCCATGACGAGCGGGACAGCTAATGGTAGCGTGCTGGAACTTGAGTCGAGTGATTGGATTACGGCACTCGCGAGAGATACACAACAGGCTGTACCACAAGACAAGACCATTGAGAATGAAGCAATTCTTCCATACGCATTTTCTCGAATGAGGTATGGCAAGGGTATGTGTTGAAGGATATTAAAGAATGAATAGCTTCCTGACTCTCTGGCATTACTGCACATGCCTCCTGCCAGCCCGCTTCGCAACCGCCTTCTTTTCCGCTGCCAACTCCCTCGCGCTTCTTTTCGTTCTTCTGCGCTCTGTTGCCTTCTCTTTGGCCGAATCTTTCTTGGCTTCCTCATTTCTTTGAAAACGCCGCGCTTCCAACACCGCCTCATGATCCTCTTCTAGTTCGTACCAGATTTTCGCTCGTTGATCCGACTTTCTCGCCATCAACGCCAATTCCTTGTCGTCTTCACCTCCTAGTCTTGGAAGATCAGGCACTGTCCGCCTCGAAACCTCCAACTCCTTCGGCTTCCTTGCCTCCTGCAGAAACAATTTTCTCCTCTCCGCTTTCGAATGCATTGGCAGTCCCCATATCTCTACTTCGACCCGCATTCCCTCCGCTGTCGTCACAGTTAGCCGATCCCGCCTACCTTCCTGATGGGCCATCGCATCCCGGTCTTTCTTCAACACCGCATCGACTCTCTGCATCCACTCGGGTGTGTCCCGTCTCCCGCCATACCTTCCATCCGCCAATTTCAACCACTCCTCCACTTTGTTCTCCCTCCTCTTCCTCGCGATCTCACCACTCCGAATATTAAACCCCTTCTTAACACCCATCTCCACCCTGTGCATATCCATGCCATCCACAAGCGTCGTCCATCCAACCACACTCACACTCACCACCCGCAGACTCCCCAGCTTCGCGACCTCTTCCGTCGGCACCCCACCCATCGTACTCGGCACCTCCAAATACTTCAACCTCGGGCACCCTCCCACGAGGCTCCAGAATTCGGAATGCAACCACTCCTTCAACCCAAACCCCCTCCGCTGCACATCCATACTCCTCTCCTCTCTGATCACCAACTTCCGCACTCTCAACCTACCTTTCAGCGGCATGATCTTCATGCTATCCACGAAATCTTGCAGACCGGTGAAAGTAAAGCCCCACTTTTCATCCTCCCAGAGGAACTCTATGGCTTCCTTGTACACCAATCGACTGACTCGAAGGATGGCGAGATTCCGTCGTTGGCCGGATTGCTGGATGCAGGAGATACGACACTTTTCGGCTAAGAGTTCGCGGGGGAGGAGGGAGCGCCATGAGGCTGGTTTGGGACGATTCTGAAGGGCAGTGATGTAAGGCGGTGGAGTTGAGGCGGCGAGAGGGTCGTGGTTGTGGCAGGTGGGTTGGTGGCGGAGGGCGTGTAGGGGCAACGATGGGATTAGCATATACCCATAGATACGCAGGCGCAACTCGGGTGGTAGGTCGAGGAGACTTGCGTGCGTGCGGCGGTCGCGGTGAGTCAAGACGAGTGTCTTCATTCTGGTTGGGTTTGGTATTGCTGGTAGTGGAAGCTCTGAGAGAGACAGGTTGGCGAGAGAGGCTATTAGGTTGATCTTCTGATTTTGTGAGTTCGAAGCCATGTATGCGTCTGTCCAGAGTGTCCGGCGATGTGAGAAGTATATGTCGTCTTCGTCGTACTTGCTTGATTCAAGTGATTGTTGTCGCACTCGTTGACGCAGAGGTCTCAGCGGTCTCAGTGGTCTCGATGGAAAGAAAGAAATGTCTCGAAATGGTACGAAAGGACAGGTGATTATACTACGTCAAGTGTGAAGAAAGAGAATGAACATGTCTTTCGCCCATATCTGAGACGAGAATGTTGTATGCTTGAAGATGTGGCTCTGTGCGGTACGATGGTATGACTCGAAAGCTAGATCCGTGGTTCGTTGCTTTTCGTTCCTTCGGGCGTTGTACACAGCCTCAAATCTACCTTCTGGGACATCTTGCCGGCTATAGCATGTAGAGGCTCCGCGAGCGTATAAGAAGAAACACGTATGGGATTAAGAACCCGAGCGACTTTGTGAATGAACACTGTACAATCATCTGTAGCGTTAGCTTATGTCCAAAGGATCTTGGTAAGCCGGGAGAACGATGGTGTACTAAACGTGAACGAGCCCGGATCTTTAAGGAAGTACGCATGGGATGCCTCAGGCATCAAATCTCTCCGACTATATCAAACTCTGCCTCGTGGAACAGAGTCTGTCGCTAACCTTCACGCGTCGTCCTTGTCGCTCGCCAATAAACTGTGGAAGCCAGATCGTATGGGTCGTGCTCTGCGGCAGTTGCTGGCGGAACAGTGACCCAGCAACCTCACGAGACTCTACCGCAGTATGTTGGCGAGATCGATGCATAGATTGCAGACAACTCCGATCAGCAGAAATGCGCATCGCTGGATCCCGAGGACCGTCAGCTCGAACGAGGGAACCTCTTTGAAGGTGACGCCGGCCAGCAGCTGTCGTGGGGTCCAGTGCATCCGTCCGTGACCATCAATCTGTCGGTGGCTTTTGACATCGCAAGGCAGGCGGTGGTCTCGAGAACAGTGCAGCTATTGCGAACTACCACGGTTTCAAAGCTTCATGCTCCAGACTACTCAACACGACTCAAAACCGGCTACGTTGTGTTCGATTTGCATGGCGTTGTTTCGCCACTGTAATCTGGCTAGCCCTGCACAGCGAGAAGCATCTTCGTGCGAGACTCTGATATGGATCAATTGCATACATTCTGCGAGACTGAGACTGGCGTCTTATCCCGACATTGGAGGCGGGACCACGGTCTTTGCGCAGTTGGTTCAAAGGCCATCTCGTGCATCCATATCCTAGCGCACGAAGGAGGGAGAAGCAGCTCGAGCAAGCTGTTTCCGCGGCGATCAGACAGATTCTCCGGCAAAGCTCTTCCATACCGGGTCCACGCACCTCCTAGATCACTCCTTTCGAGCGATGGCAAAATACTCCATCGGATGGCGAGCCAGCGAGTTTCACCGACGGTGGACTCACACAGTCCGGAGTGCGCTGCTGGACCGGTCGAGATGTCATCGCCCATCCATCGGAACACCAGAATTCGATCGTAGGCCAGATTGCTGTCTCGGCCGGCTCCACGTTGATTCCTCTTCAACGGTTACCTCGTCGGTTCTCCCCACAACAGAGTCCTGACGCCTACTCGACCGCATCGAAACGAACTTTCGATGGAAAGGACATGAGTACCACCAAGAAAATGCCGCCATTGCTCACGCTAATCAACATCTTGAACGCGCCGTCTACACAAAGATGTACGCGCAGGAATGAGACCTGCTTTGGACCGAGAAAGCCATCCATATCAACCAGCGAAAGCTGGTTTGTTGATCGCACAGCCACTTACTGCAACTCGACTGGAATGTGTGAGAGGGGCATCCTTCCCTCCCTGAAAATCACAACCATCTCCTTTCCCCCTCCCCCTCCCCCTTCCCCCAATGTGGAGACAATCTCACACACCCCTTTCTGTTGATAAAAGTTTAGTTCAAACCTTCATGTGTTGACACCTTTTGGACAGTGACACGACCCATGTGGTGATTACCAAGCTCAAAGGTCTTCATGCAATGCATCAATTCTAACGAGGATCGTAAACCCTGCAGCGGTCTGCCGCAATCGCCAGCCACAACGTCTTTTGACAGTCCTCCCACGATCAAGGTGCTGGGACACGAGCTCGATGATCTGACGCGGGTGGCCTGACCACGCTGGAACTGACAGAGAGCTCACCATGCAAGACTCAGGATCCGCCGTGTCAGCTGCGATATCCCAGTCGCACTCATGTCTGGTGATCGTTCGAGCTAACGTCGTGTGATGCATCTTCCGACGAACCTACTTCGATTGGCCCGTCTCGGAGTTCTACACCGCCAATTGTCACGGCGGGGCACACGACTCGTCAACCACCTTTTCAGAAATGGTGCGGTAGAAAGCACGCGATCACTAGACGTATGGGCGAAAGATCCGAAGTCGAAGGACAGAAAGAAGGAACAAGAAGTCTCTCGTGGCCGCAACATATCTACTGGGGGACGCGGGAATCATGGCTAAGGGGTGGGCGCGAACCGTGAGATAAGCCTCTATTCAAGCGTTGGATCCCAAGACACGGAGGATGGCAATGCGGACCCATCCTGGATGATGTCAACAACACAGGCTGCGTAGCTCAACAGCGCGATGGAGTGCCGTCTTTTGGAACCATAGCTGAGGTTTCCATGGCCTGCTGGTAGAGGCTTGTCAAGGTCCGAAGCCACTCCTGCCTTGCGGAACCCAAAGACGGACTCGTTGCTACCCAAAGAGGCTTGAGTGACGTGAGCTCGCGGAGGTAATCGCTACCCCTGTACGGCTAGAAGGATGATTCATGGCGGAACGATCGATTATCAGGCTTATTACACAGCGCGGTCGTCTTCCCTGTTGGACCAGGGTCCAATAGAACTAATGCCTGCTTACCTGTCAGCGCCTGCCCTTGTCTGAACAAGCTCTCACTCGACGTGAGTTCTCGGGATGAAATCTGTATGCACAAGACAGTCTGTACCGTACTCGGGCTAGTATTGGCCGGCACAAGCGTTCTGCTTGCAGTCGTCAAGAATTCTGCTCGGAGCGGCGCGCAATGAATGGCACAGGACATGCAGCACCCTCCATATCACCTACTGGGACCTATCAACCGTGCGAGCCAGCACTGACCAAGTAAGCAGAGAAATTGCCGGAGCACCGGGTCAGAAATACTGTCCGAGCTCGAAAGAGCAAGTGAGGAACTTTACCCGAAGCAGCGCATCCTCGCGTCCGAGTTGGTCTACAATCACCAGTGGCAGAACGAATCCTGGCTCGCGTGATTATGCGAGCTCGCCGTCCATCATGATTCAACCCCTGAAAGCAAGGATAAAAACCATCACCTGACGGTGATACCGGCGAAATCGAACCAATCTCATCTTGGCAAAACCGGCGAGGCTATGGGCAGCCATGAATTTCATTTGCTGAGACGGGGTTCAAGGCTTCAAACTCAATAGTTGGTTTTGGTAGGACGAGCGTCCTCAAACCGGAAGCAGTTTTGGGGTTATCCTGCCTCAATGATGGGTATAAGAACTCCTTGACCTTCCTTCCAAAAGCGAATACATCGCTCGTCAGACAGCCTCAATCCCAAGATCCAACAACCCCGTTGTCCGACAACTCCAAAGTCGAACAACTCCAGGTCCACCAGCTCCCAGGTTCATTATCTCCAAGGTCAAACAACTCCATCGTCCAGCCATTCAATCCACCAACATGCGTCCTGTTGTCCCAGTGCTCTGCTTCCTCATCGGCAGCTCTTACGCAACCCACGTGCGACTATGTGCCGCCCCTTTTTGACTCGGACCAAACTGATTTGTCCCCAGAGATGCATCTTCAAGGGTGTCAACTTCAATTTCGGAAATCACATCGAAATCGACGACACTGAAACGATCGGCGATTATAGCCGTGCCTGCCCAGGCGAAGCCGGCTCCTGCTGCTACGATGTCGACAACCGCGGAGATGATACATACGTCTACTGCAGGAACGCCGTGCGTGCCACCCGTCTGCTGTCGTGTTTCCGTTACTGACACATACGGCAGTGCCCTTTCCCAAACGCTTTGTGTGTGGATTACGACCAATCCAAAGGCGGCGCCGATTGCAGCTGCGAGCATTCAAACTCGGTTCGTCTGGCCATCTTTCTTCTGCATCCGAGCTATCGCTGACTTCTTCCGCCACGTCACCTCAGTGTTAGCTCTGGCTACCTTCCGGTCCGATGGACAGTCGAAACCAACATGTCTGGGCTTGCTATCGACGCTGAGGCGTGATGGAAGGTGGTGAGCAACTTTGCGAGGCCTCGCATGTGATTGTTGCCTGAGTGGTGTTTTCCCACATGCCTCGCACAAATGCGGAGGTTTTCGTGAAGTGGCGGAATCTGGAAGAGTGTCATGTATTCATTGTTGAAATGGAGTTCTCTCAAACCCGAACATACCTGTAATACGACGAACACGAGCGAGTGCCTCGGTGAAATGGTCTGTTTCTCTTGTCCCTTGTGTTACAGTTCTTGTCGGCCTCACAAGGCTCGCATTGATTGTCGCGGTGTTTTGTCGGCATGTCCGACTCTTCCTGACCTGCGTGCATCGATCGAGCGCCGACTTGTCAGTCGCTTCCACTGGCGATATCCCAGTGACCAGGTCCGTTCGTGTCTTTGCGATGGCTTTGGCCCAGGTTTCGGAGGGGGAACCTGTTGTGTATAAACACACGTGAGCCCCTCTCATTATTGATTACCGCGTCGCTCCTTGTCTCCTCCATTTCGTCAGAACACTCGGACTTGATCAGAGTGACCGTCCTCCCAGGTGCACCCGAGAAAACATCCCAACGACACCACAAGAATGCACTTCTTCAAGCCAACGATCATCTTGCTCTCCCTCATGTCCCTCGTCCTGGCAAAGTGGCCGCCACCCGTAAGTCACGCCTTGTCATCGCCCTCCAGCTCCATCACTACAACCATATACTCACTCGATCGACCTCTGTGCGCCGCAAGACTCCGGTCTCTGGAATCTACCCAGCATGAACATCCCTCACCGCTGGTACCTTCAATCGACGTTAGAAAAAGCCGGTGGGACACTCCTCCGATCTCTGCCCCAAACCACACCCTTCCAACAACCTCAACCCGCGCAGAAATTCCCCCAAGTCAACTAAAACCATGCACTTCTCCATCACAGCCTTGCTCTTCACACTCTTCTCCGTCGCCGTGCTGGCCGACTATACGGGAGTACGAGCTCCCGTTCAACTGCACTGCGTCCTCAAAACTCACCAGCCGACTCATTTAGAAATGCAAACTCCCCAGTGGCGGCTTCCGATTCGGCAACTGTTACTTCAACGATGCCACAAGTGGGGGCAACAACGCTGATTGTCGTGGGGTCGCTGATTGTCGTGGGGTATGTCGAAGTCTTGATCTCCAAGCCGTTGAAAGGAATGACTTGGCTGTCGGGAAACATTTCCTCGTAGAGCGCCAAGTGCACGAAAGACGATCACTCTTGCAGGATCGTTGATCGGACGAAGGATGCGATTTGTACTTGAGCGGGTTCGTAAACCTTGTGATTCGAGAGGATTGACTGGCGACGGATTGGTGGCGGACGACTGGTATATGTTGCATTGATAGCAGAGGCATCCAATCGCAAATTCTAATACGTCCTCTTCACCGGCGGAATACTCTCCATCTCGCTCTTATCCAGTGTATCCATCACCACCCCCCGATACCCAATCTTCACCTCCTCGCCCACATCCCCCTGCCAACTCAGTGTATGCTTCATCCACCCTTTATCATCTCTATCTGGGAAATCCTCCCTCGCATGACTACCCCTACTCTCCTTTCTCAACAGTGCCGACTTGGCCGTTTGCGCCGCACACGTCAGGAGATTGCGCATCTCCATCGTCTCGATGAGGTCGCTGTTCCATATCATACTCCGGTCTTTGACGCTGAGCCGCGTGTTGAAGTCCTTTTGCACATTTTCCAGTCGAGCGACGCCTTGTTCCAACGCTTCTTGCGTGCGGAAGACGGAGATGTCCGCTTGCATGACTTTTTGCATGTCCGACCGGATCTCCGCGGATAATTTATCTCCGTCTGCGGTACGGATGCTCTCCATATCCCGCACGGAATTCATGCCGATGTCTGCGGGTGCTTTCTTATGCGGCATTCCCTTTTCATTCTTGCTCGCGATGTCGAGAGCGCACGCGCGGCCGAACACCACGATGTCGAGCAGGGAGTTCGCGCCGAGACGATTCGCGCCGTGAACGCTTACGCAGGCGACTTCGCCGGCGGCGTAGAGGCCTTCGACGGGTTTCTCGGCGCCTGTGATGGGGTCAACGTTGAGGACTTCGCCTTTCCAGTTGGTGGGGACGCCGCCCATGCAGTAGTGTACTGTCGGTAGGACGGGGATGGGGTCCTTTGTGACGTCCACGCCGGAGAAGACGCTTGCTGTTTCTGCGATGCCGGGGAGTCGTTCGTAGATTAGTTCCTTTGGGAGGTGGGATAGTTGCAGGTAGACGTGGTCTTTGTCGGGTCCGCAGCCTCGTCCCTCGCGGATTTCCATGTTCATGGATCGAGAGACTACGTCTCGGGAAGCGAGGTCCTTTGCTGTTGGGGCGTAGCGCTCCATGAAGCGTTCGCCGGAAGCGTTGAGCAGGTATCCTCCCTCACCGCGGGAGCCTTCGGTGATGAGCACGCCGGCGCCGTAGATTCCTGTTGGGTGAAATTGGATGAATTCGAAGTCTTGGTTAGGGAGGCCGGCACGGGCGGCCATGGCCTGGAAAGGAGGTGTTAGCTGGAAATCACAAACTCCTCTTTGAAAGAATGTACTCACGTTGCCATCTCCAGTCGACGTATGCGCTGATGTGCAGGAGAAATATGTTCGTCCGTAGCCACCCGTCGCCATGACCGTGTTCTTCGCGAACACGCGATGAAGCGTTCCGTCTTCCATGGACATGCACAGCACACCAACACACGCTCCATCTACCATCAGCAGATCAATGGCAAAATACTCGATGAAGAAATTCGTGTTGTGCTGCCCGCAAAATATCCCACATTAGCACACATTCCTTATGCCCCATTTGCGTGCCCCTCAATAAAACTCACCTTAACACTCTGCCCATAAAGCGTATGCAACATCGCATGGCCCGTCCGATCCGCCGCACTACAACACCTAACCCCCTGCCCTCCCTTTCCATACTTCAAACTCTGCCCTCCGAGTGCTCTCTGATAAATCCTCCCATCTTCCGTCCGGCTGAACGCCATGCCATAATTCTCCAACTCATACACCGCCTTCGGCGCCTCTCTGCACATATAATGAATAGCGTCCTGATCCCCCAACCAATCCGAC
Organism: Zymoseptoria brevis; assembly: GCA_000983655.1. Lineage (NCBI taxonomy): Eukaryota > Fungi > Ascomycota > Dothideomycetes > Mycosphaerellales > Mycosphaerellaceae > Zymoseptoria > Zymoseptoria brevis. Next base: position 15,734 of record JYJE01006891.1, on the reverse strand, counting down.
CCTTTTACCGTGTCGTACATATGCCATCGCCAATCATCTTCCGTCATGTTGCCCAGCGCGGCGTTGATCCCGCCTTGTGCGGCGACGGTGTGCGAGCGCGTGGGGAAGAGTTTCGTGATGCAGGCTGTTTCTAGGCCGGATTCGGCGAGGCCAACGGCGGCGCGGAGGCCAGCTCCACCTGCGCCGAGGACGATGGCGTCGTAGTGGTGGTCGATTATGGGGTGGTTTGTGGAGGAGGAGATGGCGGAGCCGGAGGCGGTGGTGGCGCGGCGGCGTTGGGGGAGGGTGAGGAGGGTGCGGCGTTGAGGGATGGTTGGTGTCCGCCGTGGTCTTCGGATTGCAGGGCTCGAGCGTTGGAGGAGGGAGGAGGTCGTGGAGGTCGAAGAGCGGACGCAGTCTAGGAGTACTCGTTGGGCCATGTTGGAGGAGTGGTAACGCTATGGGTAGGACTTTGAGGTCTGTTCTTCGTGAGGCTTTGATCTGAGTGTATATGCTGCTGTCGCCCAGTTTGGCCACCGAATCGCAACTCAATGGCTCTATACACTCGCCTCTTACAGCTCAATCGTTCAGTTCGAGAGCATGCGAGTCCAGGAAAGGATCCACTCAATGGGAGATAGAATAGAGCTTCGACAGGACAGAAGGAGAGGAGAAGGATGCAATTGTAGGAAGCGAAACAGACAACACACGACTTAGCCCACTGTTCCTATCATACATCTCCCGAGCTGTTCGAAGCCGGTTGATGCGGTTGACGTGTAGCAGATGCATCCTCGGTGAGGCAGTGAAGTTCCTCATTCGTCCCCCGCGATCTGGGGTGGATCTGGGGGGCGTCTCTAGTAGATTATTCCCGGTTATGGCCGGACGAGGGTTCAATCGTGAATATGGGGCGTGTGATTGGACGTCTTCTGTAGTGGCCTAATGCGTTCTGCTGTCTTGCGATGAACAGTACTTGTTGATTGCGTGATGGTGTAGAAGATCTTGATTATCTTGATACTCTCCAGCAAAGATTTCCCATGGGTAAATTAAGGTCGAGTCGTCCAGCGTACTCTACGTGTTCGACGTCGAAGAGGTAGACCCCTATAGGCAAATGCGGCAAACCACGAGACCCACTACGATAGCGGCAAAATGGTAGTAACCTCGTATCGATATCCAAAATCTAGCTCCGAATCATCTATCTGATTATTTCCGGCCGGCCAGCAACGAATTGAAACAGCCTCTGGCGTTATTCGTCTTCCTCGACCGCAGGACCCACGGCGAAAGATCCTCCTCAATCCGCCTTCCCACTCTTGCCACCCCTCCCCCGACTAACCGCCGGCGCTCCATCAAAATAGCTCGCCCCTGAGCTTCCTCCTCCAGCCTTGCCATCGACGCCTACACTTCCCTGCCTTCCTCTCCCCAGCTCATCTAGATCGTCATCCTCCCCTCCAATCTCAAACTCGTCCGTCATCTCAATCAGATCTCCCACTCCACCTGCTCCCTTCCCAGGCGTACCTACACTGGCTCTCGCTGCCCTTCTCTCTGCCGAAGGCGTTGTGACGCTCTTTGTCGCTAACCGCCTCACCCAGCTTTCAATCGCACCGCCGACGTTTTCCAAATTCATGTGCATACCACCTGTACCACCTCCGCCGTGCGGATATGCAGGTGTGTGTGAGCCAGAAGTCAGAGGGGTTGGCTCGTCGGTATAGAGGGGTATTTCAGGATGGTACAGGGATTGCTGATTGCGAGGGGGCGCGACGTCGGGTAAGTGTTTTGCGAAGATCTTGTTCAACGAGTCTTGTGCTGGACCCGGGCATCGAACGGACTGGGACATTGTGCCAACGCCGCCGGGGCCAGAAAGGTAGGAGGGAAAGTAGCCATTGTTGGCGTTGGAAGGTCGCCGGGCGTGGTGAGGTCGATCCTGCCGTGAAGGAGAGGGTGGCGGATGACCTGCATCGGATGTGTTGCGGTTGAGATCGAGGGATGTAGACGGTGTCTCGGCATCGGACCACGCGTTACTTTTCCGGCGTGCGGGAGGGAAGTATCCTAACGCTCGACGTGGTAGACGAGCGATTTCGGTGGGTTTGGTGTTGCCTGGAAGGAGCACCCAAGAGTCGTGATGCCACTTTGCTTCGGTATCAACACTTGACCCGGCGTGAGAGTGAGATGAAGTCGATTGAGAACGATCTCGTCCGGTGGTGAGCAGGCCAGGATTAGGCTGTGCCTGTGTGGGTGTGGGCACCTCCTCCGCCTGCATGCTCGACAAGCTCTCACTCTCCGCACCCAGCAGATCCAAACCATCTGATGTCGGCTTGCCCTTTACGCCACATGCATCCACTGGTAATATCAACGTCGGCCGCGTTTGCACTGTATCATTCGGCCACATGCGATTCGCTTTCCGCAAAGCATTCGCAGAGATATTATACCGTATCGTGATGCCCGCCAGAGTATCATTCTTCGTCACATGGTGCACATAAACCAGCGCTTCTCGATCCTCCTCTCCTCCCGGCGGTGCTGAAGTTGAATTGCGATCGTCTGAAAGCCGGCGTTTGAACTTTCCCATTGCATCAGTCGTCGCATAACTGCTCTCTTGCCTTGTCAACATGTCCATCCTCTTTTGCGCTCGCAACGCCGCTGCTTGCTCTTCGCGTGTGCCGGACCCGATGCTGCTCGATTGGGGATGTGATGTGGGCGCGGAAGGACCCCATGAACTGGACTGAGGGTTCGTGGATTGTGATCTCACACTGTGCAGCTTTCCATGCGATCGCCTCGATCGGTGTCGATTTGTTGTATCGGTCGTACCAAGATCGCTCCCCAGCAAGTCCGAAGCTAGGCCTTGAAGTGTACTCCATGAACTCCCCCACAGTCCTGCTAGTGAAGGGGGACTATCCCGCGTTGTCCTCTGACTGCCTGCCCCTCCTCTCTTTCCCGGTGATCTCGTCGAACCCAAGCCATATTGCCGCGGTGTGCCGGTCCCTGATCTTTGTGGATGTGCTGAAGGTATGGGTGAGGCAGGTCGACTGCCATATGGAGAAGGTAGGGGTGATGCAATACGTGTCAGGTTGGAGTGGTCGGGATCGAAGCCGGTCTCGTCGCCCTCGTCTAGACCGGATATTAGACGTTTGCCTCGCGGTCGCAAACTCGAGGAAGAGGCATGGGCGGAGCTCGTGCGGGCATTGCTGGAGCTCATCGCCAACTACGCAGCGTCGCAGGGGGTGGGATGCATGTGGTGGGATGGAGTGCCAGCGACAACACAGGTGGTCGTCGGTAAGCGGCTCCTATAACCGGCGCATCACGTTCAGTCGGTCGGAGACACGGAGAGTGGAGAATGTGATCCTTCGATGTCGTGTTGGAGGAGTATACAAACGTGTTGTATTGCATGCGGTCGGATCTCACGGTGTTGATACGCTGCTCGAGCTGCAGCGTCATGGGTCAGAGAAAGGTCCAGTCCGGTCTGCGCCGGCGTTTGAACCTTGAACTCAAAGCTCTCCTTTACAACAACCTCACTTCATGTTGTGCCATCGCTACGGGTGTACACGGACTGTAAGTGCGGACGGAGATCTGCCTTCTTATTATCTTGAACATGGTGTCCGAGCCGCGTACTGCTGTGTCAGCAAGCAAAGCACGGCCTCGGCCAGAATGGCAGCCCACTCAGATTCCTTTGATGAGACTTGTTTACTCGGTGAAGAGCAGCAATCGTGGCGAGGTCGGGCAGCGAGCTCAACACACTGCGATCAGCAACGGCCGCTCGGATTGACACTGGCGACAACGTTTGACATCTCTTGCACTCGGACTAGCCGACTGATGAGTGAATTGTCGGATTCCCAAGACGTTGGATACGAAGCTAGGGAGCAACACCGACCCTGCGCCGACGACGAAGCTTCGCACGTGAGAGAGCATGCACAATATCCTGCTTTATTGCATGTGAAAGATGCGGTACTGCTGATCTTCACAATCTTCACCATCGCCGTGTCACCGTGATCTTTTGGGCAGTCACGACTCGATCACCATGACGTACCCTTTTCACGGTTTCTCGCATTCGCCATCTGCATCGAAACTGGCTGCTGAGAAATTCGAACCCATTCGCCGACAACCACGATCAGCCGTCAACAATCCATTCTTGACAGCATCATGGTTCAGACAGCCATCATCTCTGGCGGTGCTCGAGGCATTGGCCGCTGCCTCACCCGTCGCTTCCTCGAAAGAGGCTACAAAGTCTACATTCTCGACATCGACAAGGAGGAACTGTTCCACACTACTCACTCGCACCTGAAAGGCTACACCGATACTCAAGCTCTGGGATCAAGTATCTGCGACCTGCGCAACGTCGACGACATCTATGACAAAGTCGAGAAGGCGGCCGTATTTCTTGGCGGTCACATCGATGTGCTGGTCAACAACGGAGGGATAGCAACTCCGCAGTGGAGAGATGGGAAGACGATGTTCGATCGCGAGACTGCCAAGGAGTGGCAGGCGTGAGTCCAGCGTCCTTCTCCATCTTGGTCACATGCTAACAATCCGACCAAGCTACGTCGAAACCAACCTCACAGCGCCCTTCATCGTCTCCCAAGCCTGTCTGCCATACATGGAACGCAAAGGCGAAGGTCTCCACGGACCCGTTCAAAACGACGGCCACTCCAACGCCGGACCCTGCATCATCCACATCGGTTCCTTCCGTGCCCACCGTAGCGACCCGAACCAGGAAGGCTACGCATCTACCAAGTCGGGACTGCTGGGGCTGATGCACAGTATGGCGATCAGTCTCCAACCACGAGGGATTCGAGTGAATCTTGTCGCGCCAGGACGGATCAAAGTCGCGCATGAGTCGAAGGCGGGAGACGAAGCGGGAATGGACTGGGAGGAGCAGAACGGGGAAAAGGATGTGGCGGATCATCCTACCAACCGCGCGGGACGGCCCAAAGATATCGCGGATGCTACGGAGTAAGTTGTGTGTGGAGTGTTTTATCGAAGGAGATGTGTGCTAACGTGGTGTTGTCAGATATCTTGTGAATGCTGGGTTTGTCACGGGACAGGAGATCACGGTGGACGGAGGAGCAACAAGAGTGAAGCAGTGAGCGCAGAACATCAATCATGCTGAGTTTCAAGAACGAACGGTGTCATGCTATCGAGCGGTCTGATAGAAGGAACGAATGAATAGACCGAAAACGTGCTTCCCAAATCCTCCGAGCTCAGTCATGGCAAGTCAGATTACCAAACCCAACCATTGGTCCGATGCTCAGTGGAAAGCCTGTTGCGGGCATTGTCAGTTCCGAGGTCCATCGCGGTCGTCCAAGAATTATGCTGATACCAGGGAGAGACTTAACGCGCGAGCTGCGAGAGCACGAGGTGGGCCGCCTTTGTCTGTCTCGTCTGGGTCGTGCGGCGGAGGAGCAGTTCTGTCGGCATACGGAAGACTTCATCCGGGTCCTCAACCGCTCGTCGATTGATGTGAGGTAGGTGGCGATCGTTCTCGTGATGAATGTCCGTCGTTCTGTGAGTCAGGACGCAGGTGTTCTCCCTTCCATTCCAAAAAGTCCATAACACCTCGCCTCCACCCACAATGTTACCCTCGTCCATCTTCAAAAAATCCTCCAAACGCCCCACATCCGTCTTCCTGCCCATCTATTCCATGCGCCTTCACGTCCATCCTCCTCCTCACTTGTCTCTTCAACAACGCCTTCCTCCACGCCACCTCCCTGATCTGTTCGCACATTCCTATCCTCGTATGGAATCTGCGAATGATCCAGGAGGCCTTGCAGCGAGAATCCTTTTCTTTGCGAGTCGCGGCTAAGGTGGCATGTATCGACGACTACACCATGTTGTCAGCATACACACGAGCGATACAAGCGAAGCACGAGTAGATAGGTCGGAGGGGAAGACAGGGACAGCATTGAACTTACTGCCGACAACAGTCTCAAACCCCTCGATTGGGACTCCCAAGCCTTTCATCACCTTCATCTCATTGGCAATACTATGCCCCACCAACACCACTTTTCTCCCGCCCAGCATCTCAGTGCTCAACTCCTCAGCGATCACCTCCACCAACCTTCGCGGTCCGTCGACCCGTCTATAACCGCCGAACAAATACGCCCGCCGACGCCTCTTTGCAGCGGCGATATTCTGCCCGAAAAACCCATTTTCCAGTTTGTACAAGTTCAACCTCGCGAGTCCAAGTTCCGTCACCCCTTTCTGGTCGATACATCCTTCGAAGTCGATGGCAATGAAATCTGGAAGGTCGCTCAGAGGTGAAGAATCGGGCTGGGAGGTCATGGTAGCGATGAGGTCTGCGCAAGCTGTGTGGCCACGACGCTCGTAGTCTTCGAATTGCGCATGCTTCAGCATACGGATGAGCAGAACCGTGAAGGCCGACATGCCCTGTTCGATAATTTGGTCGTGATCGGCGTCGGAGCGGCGGAAAGCGGCGAGGTAGGCTTTGATATCGTGATGCCACATCTCTCGCAGCGATTCTCGTTCCTTGTCGTAGTACCATGCTTGACGCCATCTCCGCTGTTTGAGCTTGATGCTAGTAGTGGGGAGGAGGTGCTTCGGAGTATTTTCCTGCGACTGAAGAGTCATATTTACTGCAGCATTGAAAGCGGTGATTGTATTCGTAGTAGGCTCGCGAAGTCAAAGATTGCGTTCGAGGACAGAGCGCATTGCGATGTCGAAGTACTCATGCCTTGAAGATGCAATGATGAAGGTTCGGTTTCATAATATGGCAAGAAAGAGGAACTTGCCGTGCTGAACCTTACGCCTCATGCACCATGGTACAGCGAGAACTGTACCGTACCGGACCATGCGGACCCACAGATTTCAAGAACTCTCCTTCAATCTCCCACAAGCCGAGCAAGTCCACCACCGATGCTCCATGAATGCACCACACATACATTTCCACCCGAGACTCTTCGTCCTCTCCGAGGAGCCCCTGTCCAGCACGCCGCCAGTGATAGTCGGCGCCTGTCTGTCTCGAGATGGGTATGGTATTGGCTTCCGCTGTTGCCGCTCTTGTTTGATGATCGGCTGGGATGCCGATGGCGGCGCTTTAGCTGCAACGAGAATGGACTGTGATCTCTCTGTACCGCAGGCATCGCAGGCCAGGAACTGAAGCGGGTTGATGCAGGTGCAGATTTGGCAGGCCCAGTCGTCTGTAGCAGTGACAGGAGTTGCTGACATCGTCGCTGCGTTGAGAGTAGGTGAAGGTAGTGCTGCTGCCGGCTTCTCTTGTTTCTTGGAACGCATTGCCATAGGACTCGATGGCGTTGGTGGACGTTTGCGCTTGGTGGGCAAAGCAACTGCATCCGTGGTCGGTGGTGCGCTCTCCTCGTTGGTAGAAGAATCCGGATCTTTGGAAGAGTCGATGGTGTAGCTTTCAGGCCCTGCTTTCGATGCCGTTGACTCCAAGTTCGCCTTCGATAGACTCGCAGCCTTGACGCTGTCTTCCATCGCCCAGCGCATCTGCTCCTCTTCGCTCGGGTGATCGTGGCGGCCACTGGGCTTCACTTCATCACTCGCTCCAGCATCGTACAGCCCCTTTTCCTTACTCCACCCAAGACCACCACCCTTCTCATCTCCCTTCCACGTCCCATTCAACTTCTCCATTTCCTCCTCTTCCATCAACTCCATCAACGCCTTCGAAATCGCCAGATTATTCGCATCGTCTTCCTCCGCCTTTGTCTTGAAGATTGTACTCCCTACCTGATCCGACAGGATGACAGCATCGTCCCGCATCGACCCGCAGCCCTGATCGATCGTCGTCCTCCGAATCGCTTGTCTCGCAATGACTTGCCGCACATTCGCACCCCGATGGATCGGATTCCCACCCAGCCTCTGTCCTGATCCACTGGCCAGTCCAGCTTGCGCTCTTCGCTTCTCGGCATTAACGCGAGCGAGGCGCCGGAGTTCGTGGGGTGGCGGTGCGCGGTGGTTATTGGACCCGCCGAGTCGATGTCCCTCGGAGAGGAAGCCTTCGCCTGTGTAGCCTTTTCGGAGAAGGGTTTCGTGCTCATCTCGGAGTTCGTCCCAGAGTTTGTGGAAGTTGGAGTCGTGAGGGCCTAGAAGTATGTTAGCGAGAAGATCCTGGCATACCTCCGTGGTCCCACTCAGACTGAACCACACGACCTGACCCTCGATGGCCTGGTGTGTGCAGGTTGAGCAGAAGAACGGAAATACAGGGGAAGATCTGCCACTCACCCCAAACATTATGACTCAATTCATGCAACATTGTGTCCGTCACCTCTTCGATTGGGAGAAAAAGTCCCGGATTGTGGTGATATCTCAGTCGGATACAGATCTTGTACCCCTTGTTGATATTCAAGCCCAGCAGACTCTGTTCCTTAGGCAGAAACTCCGCGAGAATTTGAACATGCCAGTGATGCTTCTGCATGATGGGCTTCACAATCGAAGCCACTCTGCGCAGCATGAGAAGAGCCGCATCGGCGCGTTCTTGGTTCGAGAGATGCTCATAAGTCGTGAACAGGGCGGAGTGTTCCTTAAGTTGGGCGGCGGTTTGGCGCTGAACTCCATTTGCTGGCGGGCGAGCATTTTTGGGTGGAGGTCTCGAAGGACCAGCTCTTCCGAACGGATTGTACGACATGGTCGAATTATGTGGTATTGCGCTGTCGTGATCTCGCGGGTAATCTCATGGATGGTCTGGTTGGTGACCTCGTTGGTGACCTGGTCGATGATGAAGAGGAAGGAAGGAAGGCCCAAGTATTTCATGAAGGTATTCTTTCTCGGGCTATGGCGAACGCGGACTTCACGAAGAAGCGCCGCAAGACTGTGCCAGTGAATGTGTCCATTCCCGAATCAGACGTGAATTTAGGAGAAATGTGAGGACGAAGCAAACAGCTTTTCGTGAAGTGTGACCAGCCCAGGGACGACGCGTGGGCTTCTTCTTGGAAATCTCGAAGTCAGCACACGATGGAGGCGCAGCTCCCGGGATTGGATTACGTTCGCAAATTCATCACGAAGATACTCTGTTGAATCGCACGTCCTTCGCATCAATTCGTCCTTCATTGTTCGACAAGAAGTGCTGTTATTCAGTCGCATGCGTACCTCATGGGGAAAGTGCTGTACAGAAGCGTCATAGCGCCGATCTACATATCGGCCCCCAAAATCGCAGGGGAAATTAGCCGAACAAGTTGTAGCAAACACACGTACATTCACAATAGCGGGACGATTCAGTGGATGTGCGGGGACACGTCCAGGTAATTTGACAGGAAGGGAGAGAAGGCGTGCCGGTACGTGGACAGTCAGGTGCATGCGTACAGGTAGGCGCCTAGGTAGGTGTGCGTACAGGTAGGCGTACAGGTAACTTACTAGGCATGCTTCATAGCCGTGCAGATATGTTCGCAAGACATGCTAGATAAACGTGCGGATAAGTTAGTGGACACGCTGTACTGACGTGCATCTAGCCAGGCATGCAAAATTGTCGTACTTGTGTCGTACTTGGCACGACGTGCTAACAGTCATGTTCGTATGCTCATACACTCTGGTGTTACCCGGTACCTGGGATGCTGCCCTGCTCTCTCAAAAGCCGTATCGCACTGTACAACTCGTGAGTGCAACCTGAAAGGTGTCGACCTTCGAGTCTCCATGGTGATAGTTGAATGTACCGTGCTCAGCAGCCAGTGCTGCCACCGAATGAAAGGAAGTATCTCTCATCCCATCCGCCGCGATCCCGATCTACGGATGCCAACGGGAAGGCCGTCTCGGCTTTGTTCCTTTTCTCAGTGCGACTTGAGGACTCGATCGACGCTCACATTTACCTTGTACTTGAGGCCTTAGTAATCTGTCCTTCCCAATACTGATGAGTGTACATGTTCACCACCCCACTCGTCTTCTCGCATTCCGTCTTCATATTTGACAAAACACATCGTTCCGCATCAGCCGCTCCGTCAGTTCTTGCGTGTAGGCAGCATTTGGCTTTTCCTAGCTCCAACCTTCGCAACGTCGAGAAGGGCTGGCCGCGTTCCATGGCGCCTCTGCCGGAAACCGTCGTAAATCCCAGGTACCGGACCGGCAGCGTTCTTCGAAGTTCGCGCGCTGAGCGATAGATGCGAGTCCGACGCAACCAGACCTCATGAGATTTCACCTACTATCACAGTCTCTCGCTTTGCCTACAGAATCTACGTATCGACGCCTCCGACGTCCTGCCCGCGCTTCCGATCAACTCCGGCACATATCTGTAACTTCAACATTAAGAGAACCGCCAGACCGCCACGATTCTAAGAGGTGGATGAAGAGCGTACACAATCACACGGAGCCGGCGTCAAGCGCCTGGGGACTCAGGGGAGCGCATTGCGATCCACGATATCCGCCATGGATCCTCCTACACGTCCCGCCGAGGTATCACGAGCACGAGTCTCCTTTAACGACAGCCCGCAACACAGTCCGCCGCCGCCGCCCTCAGTGGACGGAATACAGGATGAGTCCGCAGAGCGAGATGGCTACTTCTCCGCGGACGACAGTGGATCGGATCGATGGGAAGAAGGCACTGCATCACCGCCAGCTCGCAGACGAGCGTCGCTCGCCATTCGCATCCCGCCCAACCAAATGAAGACGGAATTGGCCTTCGCCGCGATGCAATACCTTCCAATGCCAGTGATGGTGCTCTCCTCGACAAAGAACGTCATCATGGCCAATGAAGCGATGGGCAGACTGCTGGGTATCGATCCGGAACACGAACACGAAACGACCGAGACCGATTTGCTCGGCCAGCTGGACGGTCGAGAAGAGAAGAGCGCGACCGAAACACTATACGGAGCGACAATGGCGGAACTAGGCGTGGACTTGCTGCAGAACGGCAATGCAGTATTCGTAGCTTGGGAGGACTTTCTGGAGACTCTTGTGGACGATGCATCTCGAGCGCAAAATCGCGGCACGAACCTGAACACACATCACGAAAGACGCCTAGATCATGACAGTACACCAACAGAAACGCGCGGACGCTCGACTTCTACCAGCACGAGTCGCTCCAACAAGTTTAGTGACCAGGGAGGGTCCCGTACAGAGGTTCACGATTCCGTGATGGATGTGGTGTTCTCTACACATCGAGATCCTGAGACCGGATTGCCCCTGGCTTCACGAACCGAGATGTCCGATCATGTACAAGCTCGGATGATTGTGTCGGTGTGGGCTACTGAAGACAGCCAGTACTTCACGTTGACTTTCACAGCTGCACAGTCCGATTCCTCGTCGAGCGCCTCGACTTCTACCAAAACCACCAGTCGCACGGTGTCTCGCACGGCAACCTCGTATTCCAACAGCACCCATTCGAGCGCCAGTTCTCGGTCTGGAGCGCGGAGATCCGCGGTACAAAGCCCTCCAGCAGCGGGTTATACGGCTAGCCCAACGACCATGCCACGGATGGATTTTCCTCCTCGGGGGCCGCCTGGCAAGAGCTCTGTCGCGGCACCTTCCATGTTCAGCAAGACGACTAAGCTGAAGGAAGCTCTGCTGAATAGCATGTCAATCCCCGCATACGCCATGTGGAAAGACGAATCCTTTGGCATACCCAACATCGCTGCCGTCAAACTAATATATCCGTGGATCGAGGACGGCAAATTCGACTCTAGCGAGCAGGCTCGTGACTTTCTTTCTCACTACGTGCTTTATCGACCCGACTTCACGGAAGAAATACCTCTATCCGAATTTCCGATCATGCGGCTCATGAAGGAGCAGCAAGGATTCGAGGGCTACCGTGTCGGCATGTAAGTCAAGCACAGGACGGAGAGCACCTCCAGCTTGTTTCAAAACTACCCTGAATACTTCCCTAACCTGCTTTTCACTTGTAGGTACAGCGTCAAAGACGGTAGCCAGGTCCTTTACGACACCAGCGGAGAGCCTCTGCTCGACGAAAAGGGAGAATTCATTGGTGGGCTGGTCCTATTCCACGATGTCACAACTTTTACACGCACGATCGATAAACAACAACAGGTGAACGAACGACAGTTCGAGAATATTTGCAACATGATTCCGCAGATGATCTGGACGACGACTCCAGAGGGAGCGCATAATTACTATAGCGACAGATGGTACAGCTATACAGGGCTGTCTGTGGAGGAGAGCGCAGGCGAGGGATGGCTGAACGCGTTCGATAAAGATGATTTGCAGGTCGCGGAGCCTAAGTGGCGACACAGCCTGGCCACGGGAGATGAATACCGCACCGAATACCGCTGTAAATCAGCCAGCGGCGAATGGAGATGGATGCTGGGAAGCGCAACACCCATGAAAGACGAGAATGGAGAAATCCTCCAATGGTTCGGCACCTGCACCGACATCCATGAGCAAGTCATCGCCCGCGAGGAAGCCAAGCAAACCCGCGCCCAGCTCGAGCGAGTCATGGAACACGGCGAAGTCACCCTCTGGTCGGTTGATCGGGACTTCACAGTCACCTTCTCCGAAGGGCGCTCCATGCACTCCGCGAGCGACAGGGATACGCTACCCTCCAACGACCGCTCGCAGGTCGTCAGCCTCAACATGTGGAACGTCCTTGCATCCCAAGGTCGTGCTTCCGAGCGGTCGAACTTCGAGGGCCCGATGCGGGAGATCCTGGCGGGTCGGTCGACCAGCGAGACGATCGAGACGCAGATTGCGACTAACAAGCGCTGGTATCGCACGAGATTGTACCCGCTGCTGAGGCAAGAGCGATTTGGAGGGATTGAGGGTGAGGCTTTTGTGGATGGCGTGGTTGGTGTGAGTATGGACGTCACGGAGGTGAGGAAGGCGGCGGAAGAGGTGGCGCAGAGAGATCGAGAGAATGCGCATCTTCTGGCGCAGAGTGTGGCTGCGAAGGAGGCGAGTAAGATGAAGAGTCAATTCTTGGCGAATATGTCCCATGAGGTAAGTCTGAACAGCAGGAGGTCTGCTCCATGGTCTGAGATGTTCTCATGGGCCGTGACAGCAGGTCCCGGCTGGTATCCGCAACTTTCTGTTCTGTACAATGGCTGACCCGTGCAATTTAGATACGAACTCCGATAGCTGGCAAAGTGAACCCTCTCCCTACTGATCGCACATAAGCTAACATCCTACAGGCGTCATTGGCATGTCCGAGTTACTGCTGGACGATGACTCGGGCGAGCTGAGCAAAGAGCAGAGAGAATGCGCCGAGAACATCCAGCGAAGCGCAAACGGGCTGCTCACGGTTATCAACGATATTCTTGACTTCTCAAAGGTCGAAAGTGGACGTCTGGACATTGAAGAAGTGCAGTTTGATTTATCGGTCGTCATCCGCGATGTCAACAAGATGCTGAGCTTCGCCGCGGAACGAAAGGGACTCAAATACGTGGACGACATCCAACAGCTCAAGTCATGGAAAGTCATGGGCGATCCTGGACGATTGCGGCAGGTCATCACCAACCTCTTGACGAACGCCATCAAATTTACCACGGAAGGCAGCGTCACGATGAAGGTCAAAACACTGAAAGAGACCGACGATATGGTCCAACTCCAGTTTGAAGTCCAAGACACCGGCATCGGAATCGAAGAGGAAGTGCGCCAGAAGCTCTTCAAACCATTCTCTCAAGCCGACAGTTCGACCGCTCGACGCTTTGGCGGGACAGGTCTTGGCCTGACCATCAGCAAGAATCTCGTCGAGCTCATGCGCGGCACCATCTCCCTCGAGTCCACACTAGGCGTCGGCACAACAGCCACGTTTTCCATACCCTTCCATAAAGCGCCCTACCAATCGGACAACTCGCCGCTGGTAGACCTCAACCTCACCACTATCCCCGATCGCTTGCAATCTGACCTCTCCGTGTCCCGCCACGGTTCCGAACACAATAGCGGACCACCTACACCTACCCTACCACGGTCCAACAGCAACAACCAAACGCACCAACGACAACCATCCAGTGCCGTGATCCCCAAGACATCCGCTCCTTGGTCCAACACCTCCGCTGAAGATCAGGAATTAAGCGAAGAGGACCGTAGCGCCACCGAAGTCCTTGTGGTAGAAGATAACCCCATCAACCAACAGATCGCCCTCAAAACCATCAAAAAGCTCGGCTTTCCCGTCCGCGCAGTCTGGAATGGCAAAGAAGCTCTCGACTATCTCTCTTCCCCATCCGCCTCCCAACCTCGCCCGGACATCATCCTCATGGACGTCCAAATGCCCATAATGGACGGCTACAAAGCCACCTACACTATCCGCAACTCCCCACTCTTCACATCCTCTCCTCTCCTGCAATCCACTCCCATCGTCGCCATGACGGCGTCCGCGATCCAAGGTGACCGCGAAAAATGCCAAGCCGCAGGAATGGACGACTACCTCGCCAAGCCCGTCAAGAAACCCCATCTTGAGAAAATGCTCGTACGCTGGGCGATCGAGGGGAGGAAGAAACGTGCGGAGATCGCGGCGAACCCTCGAGGGAAAGCACTGTCTGTACGCCCGCCAATTGATCGTGCGAGGAGCTCTTTTGCCAGCGACGAGCGGAGTGTGGGTAGTTTGCAGACGCCGCAGGAGCAGATTGAAGGACAGCTCGAACGCATGGAGTATGCGCACCGTGCGGCGTTTGAGCAGAGTGCCGAGTCGGAAGGCGATCGTGGGTTGAGACAGCTACGCGCAGAAGAACAGGCTATTGCTTTGCGGGATCACGAATTGATCGAGGCGGGCGAGGACCCAAAGACGAAAGTAGGGAGGAACGTTGGCGAAGATGATGAACGACTTGAAGGCGAAGGCAAGGGCGAAGCGTTGACCACGGAGAACATGCATAAATTTGCGCGGGACGCGAGGGTGAGCAAACTAATAGATGGTGCTGCGGATGCAGATGGAGATGCGAGCAGCAGTCTGGCGAATAATGCGGCGGAAACGGAGACAGTCAGTGTCGCGCCACCGCTAGTATTGGTGGGTGCTGCCGCGGCGAAGAGAGCGAGTGTGGTTGAGCGGTAATGAGGAAGCGTGGTCTGGTTCAATTCGGGTTGTACAGCACCTAGTCATTGCATTTCAGAATCGCAGAGTCGGGACGGGTGGGCCACAGCACGGCCTGATTGTTGTTAGAGAATAGAACTGGCTTTGCGAAGCCATAAGCATTGAGTATGGAATGGTTTTACGAGGCCTCCATGGCATGGCGACCTCACGCTCCTTGCGCGTGGCCATTCGCTATTTGGCGCTTGCCTCCGCGAAATGAGCATGGTGCACAGACAAGCGAGCTGAAGTTGCGATACGAGGCCACGAGCGTCGGCAATGAGGGAAGTAAGCACTAGTTCTAAGGTGCCCGAGCTTGCGAGGGACAGCGACTGGCGTACGATACACGAGAGCGGTGAGGAATAGTTTCGTTCAGAAGGTTCGCAAGACTGCTCTGGCCGCCGGAGGCTCTATTGCGGAGGTGGCACGCCAAAGCGCCAAACAACGAAATGCTATTGAAACGGAAAGCGCCAAATAGCACTCCGAGCATGGCTTTCTGACCATCAAGGGGAACCATGGTGTGATACGACCAGGCACCTGCAACGATCCTGGCCTGGACCGTCACATGGATGACCATATTCCATGTCGATAATCCTCGCAGGTGTCTTACTAGGTCCCAACGAATCGACGATCCGAGCCAGCTCGACGGACGTAAAAGGTAGAAGAGCGGATCACGCTGTGAACGGATTACGTAATGCAACACTTTCACGAGAGTATAGCTTTATTGTTTACACTACTTCAACCGTTAATAACATTATAACTACAAGACTAATAAACATAATATATAGCTTAAATTTATCGTATTAATTATATCTATTAGCTCTAAGTAGCTTAAAGTCGTTGCCTTAATGTTATG
>JYJE01006890.1:0-24639 GCA_000983655.1 Zymoseptoria brevis | reverse complement strand
CCTCCTCCTCCTCCTCCTCCTCCCACATGAGACGGCCCACAGTCGGAAGGTGTTTCGCTTGGTTCATCAGCGTCACCCTCGTCTACATCGTCCTCAGTCTCCTCGGCCACCAAATAACAAAATCCGCTCCTGGAGAAGAGGTTCAAAGCAATGCGGAATGGGTCAATTCAGGGAAATACTGGCTGGATCGCCAGGCATGTCGATGGTTCGGCCTCTGCGGGACGATGCACATGTTGAACAAGGACGCTTGGACATGGACAAAAGTCGAGGCCGATGACCCGGACAATCGCGACATCAGCGACTGGTGGACATCCGGGACTGATGATCCAGAGAAGTGGACGAAAGAGGAGATCAAGCTGCGCAAGATTCCTCAATACGTGCTGGATCACGCTCCATATGTTCATTTGTTCTCGGGAGAGCAGTTCTGGCCCGGCGATTTGAGTGAGCATCTCACTCATACCACGCCATTTTTGAATTATTCGCGGATCCCTGACCTTGACGGGGAGAGGAATTTGACAAACCTGCATGACTTGAATGATTATGCCCAAGGACAGCACAGCAGGTTCATGTATCTCAGTGCTCTGGACAATGTCGAGGAGCGACCGAAATGGCTGGTTGGAGGGAAGAACATTCCCAAAATGCCCGCGCAGAATGATGGCGATCTAGATCTGGACTATCCATGGCCGGACCCGAATGATGACTTGAAGGACTTTGATTTGGACGCTATCAAACAGCAGGCTTTGGTCGACTTCAATCGCAAAGGAGATGTCTCTCAACAAGGCGAGGTTCCTGCCGAGCATCTCCCCTCTGACCGCACCGCAAGTCTAGACGGTCGCTGTGGAGGCAATTCTGGCTACACCTGCACAGGCAGCACTTTCGGAACATGTTGCTCCATCTACGGCTGGTGCGGCACCTCTCCCGCCTTCTGCGGCGAACCCTGCGATCCTCTTGCCGGCACCTGCCATGACCCATATGCCATCCCACAAGGACCACACCCGGACCTCCGCCGCCGCGATCACGACCCAACTCTCGACAACCCCTCCCACAAACCACAACCCGGCGGTAAATCCTCCGCCCCAGCCATCCTCATCGTCGTCCCCAAACCCGACGGCGTCGTCGACGCCTTTTGGTTCTTCTTCTACTCCTTCAACCTCGGCCAAACCGTCCTCAACATCCGCTTCGGCAACCACGTCGGCGACTGGGAACACACCACCGTCCGCTTCGTCAACGGCAAACCCACCCAGCTCTTCCTCTCCGAACACAACTTCGGCCAGGCATTAACCTACTCCGCCGTGGAAAAGTACATCCCCTCCCACGACTCCACGGGAACCATGATCGGCTCCTGGTCCAACGCCACGGCCGCCCGTCGCGCCAAACGTCCCGTCGTCTACTCCGCCCTGGGTTCTCACGCCATGTACGCCACCCCCGGCTTGCACCCGTACATCCTCCCCTTCGGCCTCCTCCACGACGAAACCGATCGCGGTCCACTCTGGGATCCGGTGCAAAATTTCCAAGCGTACACCTACCACCCCCTCACCCGTACCGTGCGCTCTTCCACTCTCAACCCCACGAGTCCAACGCAATGGTTCGACTTCGCCGGCCACTGGGGGGATAAATTTTATGAGTTGGGGGATCCGAGACAGTATCGATTCGCCGGGCAGTATCATTATGTCAATGGACCGACGGGACCGAAGTTCAAGAATCTGGGCCGGAGGGCGGTGTGTCAGAGTGGGAGGCGGGGGTGTGAGGTGAGGAGATTTGCGAGGAATGAGAGGGGTGCTACGGGGACGAATCCGGAGGAGGAGGAGGGGGAGGATGGAGAGGTGGGTGGGTTGCCGGGAGGGAATGTTACTGATGAGGCTTGGGGGGTGTGATCATGGGAGGGTGTGGATAGAGGGTTTGGGAAAGGGATAGATTTGGGGTTTGGGAAGGAAATGGAAACTGGATGGGATGGGATGGGATGGGGCTGGGTGGGTCGGAGGTATAGATGAGACATGAACTGGATTGGATTTTGACGACTGGAGTTTTTTCGGAGGACAAAGACTGGCTTGAATTCGGGATATACGCGGGGAAGTCGATCGATCGGTTTTTGCTTTTTTTTTCTCTTTGTTGGTTGTTGATTACTTATTTTCGCCATTTTTCTCTCCTGCAGGATAGACGGAATGATACCCACTGCTTTTCAAGCCGAGTTCTGTTTCTCCTCGACCAATCCTCGCTGTTGTCCTCACCCTCTCTAATCACGACCACCACCCGAGCCACTGAGCGGCTGCATCATCGTCCTTTTCTCTTTCTCTCACGGGCCCGCCACGTCGAGGTTCCGAGACCGTGGGCGTATATAGATCGTGGGCGTGTATAGATCGTGGGCGTAGATGGGTCAATAAGAGGATGCGCACTGCAGGCAAGGAAGGCCACGAATTCGACCGAGAAGTTGAGCTTCGTGTAGGCGGCGGATCCGAGTCTGCGGGATCGGATGGAAGCGTTGTTATCGAAGTTGATACATCGTATGAGTTTATTTCAATTTCATCGCCGTTTCATGCTTTATATCCTTCGATCATGGTTTGGGAGCTTCCTCCGTTCGTTCGGCGTTGATCCGTTGGAGGATGCAACCCATCTGGACCGAAAGGTCAGGATGAACGCAGTCTGTTGTGTCCTAAATCAGCGGAAACTGTCCTCGTAGATCGAGTCGTTCGCTGGCGGTGCGTTGTCGAATATCTTCCGCGTGACTTGTGGCTCACTGGGCCACTGGTTGCTGGAGCATCATGGACGCTGACCACGGATCCGGGTCGCTGACATGCTCGGATCCTGAGGTTTCCAGTCCATCAGAGTTGATCTCACCCGGTGGTACAATGAGACAAACCAGGGGAGTACTGCCTGGGCAGAACATTGAAGAGTCGGTGAAGATGGATCTATCGACCTGACACATGCGCGTAGATCGACCTGGGAGGTGCATCTCACTTGACAATTGGCGCTGACAAGGAGTTCATGGACCAGAAGGAAGCAACTCGGCGCCTGCTGGACGCATCTTCGACCCCGACGTCTCCGCTGCGAGCGCTTCGCCCATACAAAGTAGACTGAATGTGTCAGACCGACTATGATCAAGGTTGTCAACGAAAGCTGTCGAGTACTGCATGCAAGCAAACAGAACGGTTCGCAACATCCTTGGTCTCGTGACGATAGCGTAGTCCAGCATGTCGACATGAATGAGCGTTCCCTCGCTAGTAGGAAACATGCCGTCCGAAGCGGACCGATGACATGAGTCTAGTGTGTCGTACAGCGTGTGAACGCATCGGAGTAGCCACCGTGCCAACCTTGTCTAAGGTTACGTGGCTTGTTACCCAGGAAGCAGACCAATCGAGCAATTCGAGCCCCTGGTATATTCTACCCTTGACATTGCAAGGAGCGGTGGCTACTCCAATGCGTTCACACGCTGTATCTGCAATTAATTCCATTAGCGTGCGCAGTTGAAGACTCGGAGTGACGTCTGGTAGTCCAGAGCCAACTCGTCGGAGATGGCGGCGCATGCTCCGTCAGGAGATACCACTCTCGATCTCGTCCGCTGAGCTGCGCAGCATGTTGAGCTGGCCACTTGGGCAGCGGGCTCGTGTGCAATTTGCATCTTGATCGGACTACCAGGGACTTCTCATATCGAGACCTGATGATGGTGCTTTATTGTTCGAAGAAGCTTTACCCTAGCGTTCTCCTTGTCTCCTTCTTCAGGATCTGTCCAAGAACCCCTGCAGATGGACCACCATGTGGTCTGACAGGAAACAAGGGAGCTGATCGTCGATCTGATCGCGCCGCACCTCGTGTCATGTGGCGACGGAGCTGGGGAGGGAACGCGTGGGAACGAAGTGTGGTTGAATTCATGGACCCTAGGTCCACTCTTTTGCAGCTGAGTAAGCTATTTTACCCACCTCAGGCACGCAGGCTCTTCAATGAAGTTCCATCAACATCATCAATGTCACAGGCGATCAGAGACTGTTCGAGAATGTGCGGCGAACCTTCAACTCGATACAGACCGCGGACAGCACACCTTTGCTTATACAGGCATTTGGCGCAATTGGAACGAACACCGTTTTCAGACATAGCCTTCACATGGGTTCAATAGCCCTCACACGAGCTCATGGGTCAACTGTGCCTCAAATCCCGGAGACCGCAAAGACGTCAGCCGCATCATGACAATTATAGAAAGAGATGGAGAAGAAACTTCGGGCCTCCTCTTCTTGCTTTTCTAGCTAAGAGCTTGCCAGGACCTGCTCGTTTGAGTTTCCTCAGGAGCTGTCCGGAATCTGATGCTGGGAGACCATGCGAGCCGGCGATTGCAGCACAACTCTCTGTGTATTGATCCTGGGATCGGAGATCTCTGCACGGCGAGCGGCAAAGCTAATGCCAGCCCAATACCATGACACTCGAGCCTCAGAGCCAGCCCTTCTCAATCAAGGAGGAGCCGGTCGTTGGACCGAGGATTCCCTATGGCTGCGTTGACCATGAGCTTTTATTCAGTGCTCTCAGCGGGACTAGATGCGTCTATCTAGATACAACATGTGGTATAGCGAATGGCATTGCCGAGCGCTCAACAGTTTGAGAAATAAGCCTAGCCTGTAGAGGGACAAAGATGCTGGACCGATGACCTTGTATCGCCTCGAGACCAGGTTGCTGCCGGGATGCGGACCTGGTGCTTATTGATTCCATCGACATGGCCCTTCGGCGCCACAACTATTGATGCCACCGAGACGTGCAAAAATACACCAGCCAAGTATTTAAGATGCAGACCTCCGCGCAGAACGGGGTAAGTACCTTTCAAGAGACCTTTCAACGAAGTTCCCACCTTCTTCAAGCCTACTCTCGTCATCACAGCGTTTTCTGCAGCCGTCCTTCCGCAATACATTTGCAGCAATGCCGTCTCTCAACCAATTGCTTGCCGCGAGTGCAATCCTTCTGGCGCTCCCGGTCTCCAATATCCTCACCAACGCCTATCCGAATGACCTTTTGCAGCAACGGGAAGCCGATGTGCTCCCGCGCGGAGTCCCGCCCGTAATTTTGGGACGTGATGCAACACCTCAGCACAAGCCTTACTCGGACGAGAAACGGGATGCGGCGCTCAATCCGGCATCTCCGACCCGTGAGCAGAACGAGAAACGAGATGCAGCACCCCAGCATACACTGTACCCCGAATATTTTGGGGACCAACACATCGACGTCAAGCGTGATGCCGCGCCAGCGCCCACTCAAGCACCCGATTTTCTCGGGGCCCGCTCGGAGGAAGACTGTACACCAGACGACCCCTGTGACAACGCTACAAAGGGTCCTCGTCACGGCCGCCATCACAAAAATCAATCGGGGGAAGGAGGGGGATATACGTATACGTATTATGTAGACCCCCCGCCGCGGACGGCCGCCAAGAACCAAGGTCGCGACGATGGACGCGACTCTCTCAACAACAGACGAGCCGCTGCTCCTCAAGCTTCGCCCACGGGTGCTGTCGGCAACGGCAGACGAGCCGCTGCTCGTAGGGATGCTTAATGCGATGAACATCCACACATCCAGTGCGAGCATACACGCGGTCCGACAGCTCGATTGTAGCGTGATGGTACGTCTGAGCTGGACGTGTAGACGCCGCCGTGATCAAAGATACGAACCGGCCGAAACGCTCTTCTATCCACGCAGCTCTTTGGACATGGGCATACCACGGGAGCGACGGCATGCAGACTTGCGGTGACGGAATAGAGGGGATGGAAAGGGCGTCAAGTCAAACGAGTCCGCTGTGCCACTGGAAAGCTTCGTCGGCTGAGAGAGAGCTGTCAGAGATGCAGACTTCTTTTTGAACTCCTTTCTTTCTTGCGATGCGGCAGGACAATATCAATCGACTCTCTGTTGTTCGTACGGGTTGTATTAGTTCAGAGCGCAGCGAAAATTTCACATATAATGATGACCAGGCTTTCGGAGTTTTGTAATGAATCAAACATGTTCGATGCTCGATGCTCAAATCCTACAAATTAGACGTTCGCACAGCTTGACGTTGGCTCCAGTTGTGTATTGCTCTGCTTGCCTGGGTATAAAGTCTCATCTTAGCCGCCAGCTCATTGCGACCAGTGGAATGCTCACGATTCGTGTGCGACGCAATGCAAGTCGTGCAGATACCCCTCGTATGAATCATGCTAGCTAGCTGAATGAAATAATGCTGGACAACCATGCGTAGTGCGAATGCGAAGCAAACAGAAAAGATTATGATCCAACCCGACGCCTTCGTGAACTCGTAGCACGGCCAAAGAAGCGAGACACCCTCTCCCTTCGTAATCATTCTTCTTGCATCATCTCGCCCGATACCTCATTGTCCTTCGTCGGCGATCTCCCTTTACTTCCCCGCCAACCAACCAAACTTATTCAATCTGATCCTCGCCGCCAATCCGACCACGAGCACCACGCTCGCCACGGCGATGGCCCAAAGCTGAATGCCCAGTACATTCACGTTGAAATCCGTGGTCGTCGCCGCTCCGATCGCAAAGACCATCAACACCGTCGTCACGTATCCGCCGACGCGATGGTACTTGTACAACCCCTTTGCCTTCTCCTCTCCTCCCAGCAACCCCGGTGCGTAGAAGCTAAGCGCGCCAGCCAACACCTGGATCAAAATCAAGATGTACGTCACCAAGCCCAGTATCGCATGCGTGGAAACGAAGTGCGTGCCGTTGTGCGAGAACTTGTTGTACTCGATGACCACCAGCCCGGCTACAGCGGCGAGGAATGCGGTACCGTTGAGTGCAGAGTGGACGTATGCTCCTTGCTTCTTCTGTTTGCGGGTGTGGGTTGGTTGGAGGATGAGGATCGCTTGGATGAGGAAGAGGAAGGCGGCGGAGTTGAGGAGGGGGTGGGCGGAAAATAGACTGAGGTCGTTGCTGAAGACGGCGCCCCAGATGATGGCGGCGATCTGGGAGGGGCGTTGTGGTTAGCTAAGGGAAATATGGATGGGTTAGATGGAAGACAGTACTCACGACCCATACTCCTGCTTGGACCATTACGCCTGTACCTGTGGAGTTGTCAGTCTTTTTGTCCACCTCGCTGCTGTCATGTCCTGCAGCAGTAGTACTCACCCAGCACGAAGTTGTGGTATAGCGGTTTTCCTTCCACCTGGCTCGCATCGCCTCGTGCTCCGAGCAAAGGCTCCTCTTCGCTGGTGCCGGGCACACGCTGCTGTTGTTCCGTAGACGCCATCTTGTTCGACTGTTGCGTTGTAGACCTCCTATCGACTTGATTCTGTTCCCGGTCCAAAGCCAACTTTCGTACTCTTTCTCTGGCCTCGAGGGAGCTCGCGAAGGACTACAAGCTGTTGCGGAAGTCGATGGGCGTTGTGTTGAAGATATGTTCAGACGGAGAAGACAAGTCCTGGAAACGATATGGCAGGGAGCGGTGAGGTATGGATAGAAGCGGATAGATATATGGATCCTACAGGTCCCCCGCATCAATCACATCATGATGCTATGAAGCAGGTGAAGCTCAGGGTGCCCTTGTCGAGCTGACACGGCGAAAATGGAAGCGAAACATTGGTCGATCGTGAAGGTTCGGGCCGTGCGGGATGTCCGGGCGATCGTGAACATAAACAAGAGAGAGAGAGAGCAAAGTCTTGAACGTGACTGGCACATTCAGCGCGACAAACCGACAACGGAATCCTTGCACACAATCACAGCTTAACTCGCGCCTTGGATTTGTCTTCTTGGACAGTTGCTCTGGCGGCAGAGGAAGTCAAAGTGTGCGGATCGAAAATTCGGAATCGGTATCGGAGTACGATAGCATCAGGAGGTCGGTATCGCAAGGCGACGGCATTGAAGAGTCGGTCTCGCTCGCATCGACCACGATGCCACGTCTGAACCACAAGAAAACCCGCGATGGGTGTCGCCGGTAAGCACTTCCCATGATGACCCAGGTATAGAGATGTGGCCATGAGCTGACGAAGTTCATAGATGCAAGGCGAGAAAGGTCAAGGTACGACATTCAACTCCCTCTATCGAGAATCAGCAGGAAACTCTTGCTGACGTCCATTTCTTCCATCATACAGTGCGACGAAGGCAAACCTAGGTGCTCTGCCTGCGCGCGCCATAATGTGCCTTGCGAATACCTCCCGCCCGCGCCGCGAGCGCGATCTGATGCTCCCGCTCCATCGAGACCTGCCATGGACCCGGCCATATCGAGTCTGCCCAGTGTTGACTTCGACAAGCTCAACAACCTCTACCCGCAACTGGAGCTCCGTCTGATGCACCAGTGGACCGCACATACATCACAGGTAAGTCAGCCATTCCCTACTAGCATGACGAAGTGAGAATTATGCTCAATCAAGTCCCATTCGCAGAGTTTCTCCCTGTCCGTTGACTTTTGGAGATATGAGGCGCCGTTACTCGCAATGAACCACCGCGTCCTGTTGGACGCCATGTTCGGGTTGGCTGCACTGCAATCGTCAAGGCAAGGTCCCACAACATATCGAAGAATGGCCAACGGCGACACTACGCGTGATTCTCACCAAGATCCGACGACTGTTGCGAGATTGGGCTACGAGAGTAACATGGACCCTGTAAACCGCGATACGCTCCTTGACGCGCGAATGTATTGGCATCGTGCTATGTCCGAACACCAGACCGCCCTTTCTGCACAGTTCAAAGAGAATAGCGATGCTGCGTATCTCGGATCAGTCCTGATGACGCTACATGCTCTTTTCGTTCTCAGCGAATTGCAACATGATCCGGCTTTACAAATTCAAGATGTCGCCACTTGGCTGCGTCTCTCGGAGGAGACTAACTACCTCAATGATGTACGCATGCAAGCCGTTGGAGGCGAAGCTCTGGATATTGCCGGCATTCAATTTGGCAGAAGCGCTCTCACAGAAGGAGATCAGCAATTCCAGCAAGACCAGGGCCAGCCGTTTACGTCGCTCCTGACATTCGCCGAAGACTACGAAGCCATGACGCCGACGGACCGATCTGCCTACCAACAGGCGGTGGCATACATCTCTTTGGTATACAACGGGATCAACGATGCTTCAATGCATCCGCTCGAAGCATGCTATCGGCTCGCAGCGATGCCATCTCGTCTGCCCAAACGGTTCACCGAACAAGTCGAGATGCGGACGCCAAGGGCCATGGTGATCCTAGCTCACGCCTTTGCTCTCATGCGACTCGTCTCTGAAGACGTTCTTTGGCTCCGGGGCATCGCTGAGGTACAAGTGCCATCGATACAACAACAAATTCCCGCAGCTTGGAACGAAATGATGAAATGGCCGATATCAATTGCTCAAGGAGTTCTTACGAGGGAAAACAATCAAACCAATGGTGGTATGAGCGATCTATGCCAATGATTCGATGTCACATTACACTGCCACTACTGCTTCTCAGGAAATCTCGATAAAAGCAGGCGAAGGAATGGCTGGTCTCGATGCATGACGGAACGCCATGAATGAGGATGTTCCGCTCGACCGAGACATCGACATTTCCTTTTCGAGTACAGATTTTGGAGCAGCCTCGCAACAAGACCACAACCATACTGGCCCATGGCGTCTACCAAGGGAGAACAATCTAGCATTCGCAAGGTCCTCGTCCTTGGCGTAAGACGACCTTTGATCTTGTTTTGCGTACAAAACTGACCGCACGTTTAGGACAATCGCCTGTCCACAAACATAGTCACCGCTCTTACATCTTCCGATCTCGAAGTACACCTCGCAACGCATACTCAATCGCTCACCGAATCGACATCTACCCTCACCGTCCACAAGACCGATTCGATGTCATCCGCTTTGACCTCCCTCTTCCAGAGCATTCAACCAGAAATCCTCTTCAGCACACAATCAGCCGGCTCCCACAATTATCAGAAGTCTCTCATCGACGCCGCCATCGCTACCAGTATCCCTCGATTCATCGCTGCAGAGTGGAGCCATGATAGCAGCAATGAAGTCATTCAGGACCTGCTGCCGCCTTACAAAGAAAGAGCAAGAGTTATAACATACCTACGCGAGCAAGCACAAATTAGCAAGATCGAGTGGACTGCCGTCGCAACGGGCTGCGACTTGGAACGAGCGCTTGTCTCGGGCAATCTAGGCTTCGACGTGAAGTGGCAAAGCGCAACGGTTCACGGAAATGGGGCGGAGATGTTCGCCGCGAGCTCAAGTGCTTGGCCGGGCACGGTCGCGATTGCAATGTTAAAACAGTGGAATGAAATCAAGAACGAATATCTATATGTGCCGGGAATGCTCACGAATGCGAATGAGATTCTCGACATGTTACAGTCCTCCGATGGAGAAGACGGCGGCATGAGACAGAAGTGGGAAGCAGACCATGTGGATGTCAAAGAGTCGAGGAGGGAGGCGGATTCAAGAATGGAACGTGGTTTCCCTGACGCTGCGATGTTCTTGATGGAAAGGGCGGTCCTCTTTGATGAAGAAGTTGGCGCCGTGAAGCAGTTTCAAGACAACGATGGCAAGCAGAGATTGAGATTGCAGGCCGAGAGGTTGGAGGTTTTGGTCAGGAACGTGATGCTTGAGGTCAAGCATCACGGGAATGGAGGCTGTGGCTGCGATTAGGGTGCAGCGTCAATACCCACAGTACAAGGACCTCGATCCGACTCACGTGTACGACGTCACAACCTCCAGAACTCGGTTTTCTGCATTTCTCGAGCAGAGTGCCGCAGTCTGATGCAGACCATCCTTGGGCTAAGACCACCAGCACCGACGTCCAAGCAAAGAAGCCCAGTCGCGTGCTATTCCCCGTGCACTGTCATCGTGGCAGAGATAGGGTTGTGAGCGAATTCGGCGATGATGAACCGAAAACACTGCCAGGGAGATGATGTTCTCATAGATCCAGGGGCGGCACGTGGTATGGAAGGTATCGCACGAACCGGCGTGCATGCCGTCCGAATCTGACAACTTCAGGAGCTGCGAGGTGGAGACTCACATAGCACAAAAGTGCAACGGCGAGGATGACTCCACCACGGTTCAACCTTTTCACCAAGAGCCCAGAAGTCGAAGTCCTTCGCCTCCGCACTGCAACCTCCAGACCCATCGAGGTGGATTTCTCCCCACAGCTTTGATGCATAAAGCGGAGGATCGCTCGCTCAACGCGCAGTAGGCCCCCTCAATATCTTCTTGCTTTGTGCTCCGGCTTATTAGTTCTTTCCCGTCTCCGTCATTGTTGACAAGCCGGCAATATACCGTCGCTTCGAAGATGATTCTTTCCACTGGCCTCGCAAGGTTTTCCTTCTCCTGGAAGCTTACGACGCATTTGCCCAGAAATGCTAGATTGGTGTCCATTGTCGCGCTACGCCCGGCTCGCGATTGTTCAAGGTCTAATCGCTTCGTGATCCCAGCCCCAGTCGACTGGGATATGGCTTGGCGAACCGGCATGTGCACCCTTGACCTGCTTCGTGAATGAAATGCCGAGACAAGTCTGGCTATTTTCCTGAACGTCGTACCTTCATCGTCGTCAGGGCTCTAGATGAACAGAAACTGTCGCAAAGAAGACGATCTCGGCAAGTTTCCAGAGTCTGGATACTGGCGAGAGGCAGAGGAACTTCAAGGGACCGCCAATCCGGACCGTCTCAATGCGTGCTCGTGCACAATTGGATCCACTTTCTTGGCCGGCAAGAAGTGCGGCCAAGCGGAGGGGAGGACCGGAGCACCTCTCGTTGTCAAGCGAAGTGCGCTCTCCAGGACCTTGGCTGTTTCATGAACGAGAACTTACGACACAGCTGAGAGCGGCAGAGCTGCCACAACAAGCAAGCCGATCAAGAACGAGAGCGCCAAATCGCTCGTAGTGGGTATGGCCGCGACGTCCAAGTAATGCGACTTCGACTCTTCTAGCGCACTCAGGGTGATCGCCTATCCACCTTGGCGGATACAGTCGTCAATGGCATTGTTCTGTAGCAGCCGCACGAGCATCGAAGACTTGACGTCGCTCGCTTAGCTCCCTGGCAGAATCGCCAGTATCATTGAGTGTTTCGTTGTGGATACGACTCCTTTCTCCGATATGTTTTCGTCGCAGGTGGACAAGCGCACTGCGGCACATTGGTATAGCGGAGACGGTAGTGGGTATTGCTCTCGCTTCCAAGAGGGCTGTGTCGGAGAGCGGTTGGGATGCGAAATGCCATGCGCACGGAAAGATCAAGTTGGGACTGGGGTTGGTGGCCCCTGGGGTATTGTGGGCCTCGATGGGAGTCGAGTATAAGAGGAGTGTCGACGAAGGATTGAATGGCCTGCATTGTACTCCAAGACACGGGACTGAGCACCACCGAATCGACTACCTTCTGTCCTCCACTTTAGAACCGCGATCTTGCTATCAGCATGGGCTTGACATTCATCTTGGGTCTGCTGGTCGCTTCGAGCCTGGTCATTGCTTGCGCTGACCATTTGAGTAAACGATCCGATGAAGTCGTGGAAGGAGCGGAGCGATCGTGGTTGTACGTCTCAGCCAACGACTGGGGTCGTCAGGATTCGAGTAAGTCGTCTCGAATGGACGATGATGTCGCTCAAATGCATACTGACCATTGCTTTCAGGGTGGGAGCTCTGCCACATCGGCAAACAACAAAGCCCAGTGGCCATCCTCTCCACCCATAGCCTCGCCGCCAACGCCTCGGTCTCCTGGTCCTACACAGCCATCTCCGGCAACTACTCCAACTGGGGTTACGGTCCGACCTTCACCGTCGATACAGCCCAGAACAAGTCGGCGACCTTCTCGTTCGAAACCTCTGCAAAGGGCCCAGAGACGGTCTACTTCGCAGGCTGGCACACTCACACTCCGTCCGAACATACCGTCGACGGCGTTCGATCTCAAGCCGAGCTTCATTTTGTGCACACCAAGGCCGACGGCACGCCTCGTGCAGTCGTGGCCTTCCGCATACGAGCCGGCGGGAAAGCGAGCGAATTCATCGAGCAGTTGCCTCCGTATCACGGTTACATGTCGGCGGATAAGGTCAAGGATGTGGAGATCGATTTGGGCCTTGCCATGGAAGAAGTCGGTGGGTTTGAACACTTTTGGTCGTACGATGGCAGCTTGACGAGCCCGCCCTGCACGGAGGGGAAGAGGTGGTTCTTAGCGAGGGAGGAACTGGAGGTTAGTGACGACCAGATGGTGGACTTGTTGAAAGCGTCGACCTATTCTGCGAGACCGTTGAACGATGTATGGAGGCATGGGATCGAGGAGCTTTGATCGAAGATCGAGCTGAGGTGGAAATGTACTACGAGTGTGGTATGTTTGAAGGCATGACTGCCATGAGCTGGTGTCATGGCGCCGCGCCCGCTCGAACCCTGGTCCTTGGAGCTGGGCTGTATGTACATAGAGGCATGCGAGACCATCCAGCGTTGCTGGCAGCGGTCCTCCGGTTGTGAATGCATGGGGTGTACATTGTCAAATATGAGTCGCTCGTATTCCTCGCTCGAGTAAACCAATTGCCATGCCATCGACCGTGAGTATTGACGGTAGCAACAGTGTCTGCAGTGGAGCGAATCTGCCGCCCTGCATGTGATTCCGCGTCCCGTTGCGGAGAGAGGGCATTTCATGTTTTGCTCCTTCCTAATCGGGCACATTGCGACAAACATTCAAATGTTGTCACATGGCTCCCTGAACTTCTCACACAGCTCTTGACTTATTCCCGACTCCTCAGGTAACAGAATCATGGAGCACACCGATAGGCGACTTCCTTTCACGTCGCCCAAACGGCTTTCTTTGATACCCATGGCCACGTGTCTCGTCTCTTACGACAAAATGCTGTGCGCAGCCCCAGATGCTCAAGCACAAGCAGATGAAGTGGCCATTCGTGTGAGAGACAGGTCCGACGCACTGCCGATCAGCAGCTAATAAACAGGAGATTATTTGCACCAGAGTGTAGTCAAAATGTGATGTCGTCGTTGAGTCCATTCCAGAATTTGCTTTCAGCTGGTGCCGCACTAGGCCCAGAACAGACAAGGAGGAAGGAGGAGTGGGGCTGCTCTTTCCGCCCAAGGACTACTTAATAACTGGAGCAAGCTCCCACGACTTCGACACGCGCCTACCACCAAAATCCGTCCATTATTTGAGCTTCCTGACAACAAACGCAACAAACGCTATCTGTCAACACCACAAATACCGATAATTGACACAAGGACCTCATTCACTCGCAAGCCACTCCACGCCTATTATCCCCATCTCTGCCACCGGGCCCCACTACGACCGCATCAAAGTGACGTCGCACGCGACTTCCTCAACTTCTTCAATCGATAATAACTTACCAGTTTTCATCGTATTGTGATGCATGAGTAGTTTCGCCGCCGTGATCAATGTCTCCGCCTAGCAGACATATCATGTAAATCACTACACAAAATCCCTCCATCCCTTCGCCTTCACCGCACAACACCTTTCCAATGCGCCTGTGGACCCCCGAAAGCCTCCTGTATCCGGTCACGGTCACGAAGCTCCTCCGCAAACCCGGCGATGAAATCGACATCAACGCGCCGCTGTTTGTTTACGAGTACAAGAGCACGCAACTGGAATACAACGAGGACAACCGCGAGGATGAGCGCGAGTACATACCTGTGACGCGCACGTGGCCGGCGAACTTCGAGAGTGAGCTGGAGGGCAAGATTGAAACGCTCGATGTGCGCGTTGGACAAGTCATTGCGAAGCGGACGGCAGTCGCGCAAATTGAAGAGGCATGCACCCATGAGTCGCAGTTTGGAGGCATGTGCATTGAGTGCGGGAAGGATATGAGCCAGCGGACGACGTACAATCAAACAGTAGCGGGCACGTCGCGGGCGACGATCAACACTGTGCATGGAAGGACGGAACTGTTGATCTCGGAGAATGAGGCGGCAAAGATTGACGAGGAGCGAAGAAAGAGGCTCTTGGACAGCAGGAAGTTGAGCTTGGTGGTGGATCTTGATCAGACCATCATCCAGGCCAACGTGGAGCCCACCATCGGCGAGTGGAAGAACGATCCCACAAATCCCAACTGGAAAGCACTGCAAGACGTGTGCCAGTTCCAGTTGGCGGACGATGGGAGGACGTGGTACTATGTGAAGCTACGGCCTGGCTTGAAGGACTTCCTCAGAGATATGTCGGAACTATACGAGCTGCATATCTACACCATGGGAACAAGAGCATATGCCGACAACATCGCCAAAATCGTGGATCCGGACAGGAAGGTCTTTGGAGATCGCATATTGTCAAGAGATGAGAATGGCAGCATGACGGTGAAGAATCTAAAGAGGCTGTTCCATGCCGATACGCGCATGGTCGTTATCATCGACGATCGCGCCGATGTCTGGCATTGGACGCCGAATCTGATCAAGGTCAACGCCTTCGAATTCTTCCCCGGAGTCGGTGACATTAACGGCATGTTTTTGCCCAAACGACAGGAGTTGGAAAATTCGGCACCCATGGAACGTGTGCCATCGAAGAGACCCGCCGATAATGCGACGACGGATCCCGCGGCCCAGGCCAACGGCGAAGTCTCAGCCATCGACCAAATGATATCTATGGCAGGAAAGCAGGACGCGAAGAGTGTGAAAGAGAAGTCGGAAGCGCAAGAACAGGCTATTGCCGCACAAGTCGAAGATCGGCCACTGCTACAGAAGCAGAAGATTCTGGACGAGCTCGAGAACGAAGCTAAGGCGTCTCCCGCCGCTGAGGCAGCTGCCGAATTATTGGCGGAGAACGGTGAGATCAAGAAGCAACCACTGGCCGAAACACCAAACGTTCACAAATACCGATCAAACCTTCTTCAAGACGACGATGAAGAATTGTTCTATCTGGAGAAACATCTTCGCGGGATTCATACGGCTTACTACGACGAATTCGACTCGACTTCCACGGGCACGAAGGGCGGTCGTGTTGCTGAACTGCGCCCAGGACACGCCAAGAAGCGCTCCATCGATGAGGTTCATAGTATTCCCGATGCTGCACCCATCATGCAATCGATGAAGGCCAAGGTCCTCGCGGGCGTGCACATCGTCTTCTCCGGGGTCATTCCTCTTGGTCAAGACCTCAACACCAACGACACAGCTATTTGGGCCAGATCCTTCGGGGCCAAGATCACGGAGAATATCACCAAGAAGACGACACACGTCATCGCGAGTCCAGAACGAAGGACGGCCAAAGTTCGCCAAGCTGCAAAGAAGTCAGGCCGTATCGCCATCGTCAGCCAGAACTGGCTGAGCTCGTGTTTCATGCAGTGGGAGAAAGTCGACGAGTCACCCTATCGGATCCACTCTGATGCGCCTGTCAATGGCGCCGCGGGTCTACCGGAGACATTCGAGGGCAAGGGATACGAATTGTCGTCTTCCGATGACGAGGCCGCGCACACCGAGACGGAGGCTGAAGATGAACAGAACGGCGTACCTAGCCTGTCCCTCGATACCGACACGGACCCCGAGACAGAGGAGCTGAAAAAGTACATGCCTTCCGATCGACAGGACAGTTCACCCACGGAGTTGGAAGTCCCAGATCAATGGGATGATTTTGACGCCGAGCTGGCAGAGTTCATGGCCAGTGGCACAGAAGACGGGACCGAGACGGAAGATGAGCTCGGGTACGACACCGATGGAGGAGGTAGCGATACAGACAGCGTGCGAAGCGAAGTCGTTGCGCCGCTCGATGCGAGTCAGCGGAAGAGAAAGGCGGAAGACTCGGAGCGAGAGGAGGGCCTGGAGACTTCACGGCTGCAGAAGAGAAAACGGGAGGCGTTAGAGAGGACCAGTAGCCTGACAAAGGTTGTCGGCACGACGACCCCAGGGAGTGATCCAGTCGAGCACGAAGACGGCAACGAAG
Organism: Zymoseptoria brevis; assembly: GCA_000983655.1. Lineage (NCBI taxonomy): Eukaryota > Fungi > Ascomycota > Dothideomycetes > Mycosphaerellales > Mycosphaerellaceae > Zymoseptoria > Zymoseptoria brevis. Next base: position 7,863 of record JYJE01006890.1, on the reverse strand, counting down.
CGGCAGAGGAGAGTGAGGGCGATGAAGACTTGGAGGCTATGTTGGCCGCGGAGATGGAGAGGCAGAGTGAGGATGATGGAGATGACGAGGACGACGATGAACTGGCTGAGAAGAAAGGGAACTAGGTATTTCTGGGACATGCGCCCGCTGGGAATCTCATCTGACGTGAAATGCAACACATAGCGAGGAGTTGGCTCAGGTTCGATAGCATGTGAAAGAACGAAGATCATTCTACTTCATCCCTATGTTCTGTTCTGAACCTTTCATGTGAACGCACGTGTCATCTCGTGAACGCGGGAAGCGGGCCAGAGCATGGAGGTCTTCTCTTTGTCGCCTCATCATTTGTTCCACCTGTCAATGCTCAACACATCAACCAAGTCTGCAACAATTCACTTTGCCTAATAAAGCACTCAGCAATCAATCGATGCACAAAGACGCTTCGCAATCCCACCTGATCTCATACTTCGCCATCAATCCACCTCCTTCTGGCTTCCCCGCTCCGCTTGCAACAGCTTCGACGCTGAACGCTCAGTCTCCATTCTCAAGGCTCCACTACAGTCAGCAATCATCGTCGTTCATTCCATCAGCAAGGTTGAGAAAGCGAAGACGGACGCCTCACTATTTCCGACTCGCGCTCCGCTGCGCCAGACAAGGCTACCAATCGCAGGCATCCCCGGCCTGCCCACCGGTCTGCCTTGCGCGCCCGCAGCTCACCTCCGGCTTCGCGATTGGAGCTGAGCACTTGGATCGCGTACAGAATCTCGGTACTTCACTACCAAGGTCGGGCGGTGTTGCCCTTACGATCACTCCACTGTAACTTCGGGGTCGTCCTACGGTGACTCTGCATCTCTTCTTCCTTTTCTTCCTTGTGCAACGTCGGCGAGATTTCCTGACTTGAGTCCGCTTTTCCTGCTTCACGATACTGACTTAGACACGCCGACGCGGACGGCACGAGATTGGAAGACCAGAAAGAGTGGTACAACGCATCAATCAACAGACATGGCTACGCAGGTGACAACGGAGGCACAGACCATGACGGTCACGGAACGGCCAAAGGACACGGATAAGAAGACAACGTTTGACGATCTGTCGGAGGAAATCAGAGCATTGATCGTTGAGCGGGTATGGGCATGATAAGAGAGGCAGCATATGACAATGGACTAACACGAGCCAGGTCACTCGACCGAGCGACCTCAAACGAGTCTGCCTAGTGAGCAAAGAATGCCAAAAGATCGCTGTCCGCTTCCTCTACCGCAGCGTCGCCCTCGATCTCGGCAGTCCGAACGACAGTCGCCTGTCCGCCTTGCTCAACCCTCGCAACATTGGTCTGAAACACATCAAACAGCTCCGACTATACCTGGCCGGGGTACACGACAGATGTAATCAGGAACAGCAAGCTCACTTCGCTACACGCATGATCCTCGAGTTCCTGCCGGAAGATGTACTGGAGGAGTTTAGGTACGGTTGGTCAAAAACGGTCGACGAGGACGGCGAGTTCGGGTGAATACCACGCCTTTGTTTTCTCCCCTCCCATGCCTCGCGCACTGCGTTGTAGGACGCCTTCACTAACGATACGATGTTTTAGTTGGTGCCCATGGCGTCCCTTCTCGACCGACAACCTTCTTCTCCTCTACAGGAAGCAGCGCAAGATGAAGTGGCTTGAAGTCATTGACTTCGACCGTAACGCTCTACCCGAGTTGAAGAAGGACAAGCGGATTCGAGGTTCCCTGTTCCAGAATGCGAAGAAGCTTGCGCTGTATCCAGAAAATCGCAACACCCTCAATCTCAGCGGCTACTTTGTGGAAAAGACGGCGGACCACTTGGAAGAGCTGATTGTGCACTGCAACTTTATGGGTAATGACTCCAGCGAGGTCATTGAGTCGCGAGAGTTGAACGACACAGCGACTGGTCCAGGATTGGTCACGAGGACCATCTTTGGCTCAATGCTGCCCTTCGACCAATGCACGCCTTTCAAGAATCTGAAGTCTCTTCGTTTACATAAGCTGAGTCTACGACACTGTGCCGACACCTGGTGCAAAGTCATCAACTTCCAGGCATTGCAATACCTCCGAATATACCACTGCACCGGGGCTGACACCCTCCTTGATCAGCTCTGCAAGGCCCGCAATCTTCCAAAATACCTCAAAGCATTTGAGCTTCAACATCGCGACAACACGGAAAACGAAGCTCTCGTTGCTCTCGATGGCTTCCTCTGTCTCGTCTCAGGAATACGAGATCTGGTAATCGACATCGAAAATGTAAAAGCACTCCCCGCCGCTGCAGGCATCGTACGGCACTCCAAAACCCTCGAACTCCTGAACGTCCACTGCGCTCATGGCGAGACACATATCTCCCCATCAATGACGTCCTCATATTGCGACGGCGACGAGCTGGTGTGGGACATCGAAGACTTCGAGAAGATCTGCACAACTTGCACGGATCTCGAACAGCTGAGCTGCGCGTGGCCGGCCACGAGCTTGATCCGCAGTCATGGCGAGGAATGGAAGAGCTTTGAGAGGAGTGCTTGCAAACTCAAAAACTTGGTGACTCTGCACATCACGACGTGGCCGAGCAATAAGCCTTCGACACAGCTCTTGCCAAGATCGGTGTACGAGACTCTGCTGCAAGCTCTTGCCTTGCGAATATTCGAAATGGCAGCTGGAACGCGCCCACGCTCTTCCGACATCAGTTCATCAACCTCCACATCTCCATCTACCTCCCCAACGCCGCCTGCAGACGACTCAGACGCCGATGCTGACGCGACGTCCGAAGACACCACTCCAAAATCATCTCCCCTGGAGCCCGCAAATAAAGTCCGCCTCCTCGCCTTCGGCACCTCCGACAAAATCTACGAACGCCAAGACTCACGGCATCAAATTCTCTTCCTCCGTAGTACATCTCTCACAGCCGAAGGCCTCCCGCGTTTGCACGCCGCTCCCGTCGGCTGGTGTCTACGACAGTACCTGGAGCCGAGAAGTGATGTGCTCGACTTTGTGCTGCATCGGAGTGGAGAGCGGGAAAGTCGAATGCCATGTCGGGAGAACACCGGTCCGACAGGCATGGGAATGGGAGGTGGATGGGGCGACGAAGACGATGATGTCTGACTAGCTCTCGAGAATTTTGATTTCGAGGCTTTCCTCGCCGGGTTTACGATGCGGAGGACCGATGGGTCTTAGAATATGATGAGTAATGACTTGCACAAGCCGATGGACCAGAGAAAGCGATGCATTGGCTATGCTCTTGCGGAGATAAGAGCGCAGTAGAATGCGAAATGAGTGGTAATAGCAACGACCAAGTGCGTCAAGATGGTCACGGGCACAGGTCCTGCCTTGTAAGTTTAGATTTGGTCAATTCTGTTCCAATCGGAAGATGCTACCCTCTGATCAACTCCCCGAGAACCTCCTTCGCCCTTTCAGGCTCCACCGTGCCTTCCTCTCCTTTCCTAACCATCTGTCCCACTAGATACATCAACTTGCCCTCCTTTCCCTTCTTCGCATCCTTTCTGACCGTCTCCACAACGCCATCCTTCTCCGCCAGAATCTCCTTCGCAAGGGCAACGTACTCTTCACTCGTCAATGGTCGGAGAAGGAGGTTGTTCTGCTCAATTAGATCCTCCACTGTCGGCCGAGATGGGTCCGACGATGGATGGGAGAAGAGGATGGACACAAGACTCTTGCCGGCGCGCGCGTTGATGCGTTTCGTCAGCAGGTGCATTAGAATGTCGGCGAGCTCGGCGGGCGTGATGGACATGTCTTCGGACCAGGTAGATGACGGACCGAGCAGCCCGCCTAGTTCGTGCAGGACCCAGTTCGCCGCTGTACGCGAGACTTTGGAAGGGTCGATGTCAGTGGAAGAAACCTGGATCAGGGCTATAGTCTCTTCGAGAAATTCCAAGCGATCGCCATCGTCGAGCGAGATGAGCGTTCGAGCGTCTTTAGAGGTGAGGCCGTAGTCCTGCTGTAGCCGAGATACAGTAGAGTCAGGCAGCTCGGGCAGGGTGGACGAGAGGTGCTGGACGAGGTCCGCGCCGATGAGTAAGGGAGGAAGATCCGCATCAGGCATGTAGCGATAGTCGACCTCGCCTTCCTTTCCTCTCAGCCTCGTCGTCTCTTTCGCGCCTAAGGTCCAACCTCGAGTCTCGCCGAGGATTATGCCGCCTGCTTCCAAGACTTCGATTTGGCGGTCTCTTTCTGCGACAATGGCGTCTTCTACTGCTTTGAACGAAGACAGATTCTTGATCTCTGTGCGTTGACCTAGGCCTCCCACCCCGCTGTATGAATAAATCCCGCTCGTTCCACGCTCGCGAACAGATACATTGACATCCGCTCGCAACCCACCGAGTTCCATCCCAGCTACACATGCGTCAACACTTCTGATGATGGCGGCGATTTTTCGGACCACCGCCGCAGCGGTCTTAGGGGAGTGGATATGTGGCAAAGTGATAATCTCAATCAAAGGATGTCCGGCGCGATTCAGGTCGATGTGATAAGTTGAAGCACCAAAGCCCGTGGTTTTTGCCGTGTCTTGCTCCATTTGGACTTGCTTGATGCCGATGGTGAGGCTCTCCGCGCCGTTTAAGTCTGCTATTGGCACGCCGTCTTCGGCTGTGACTTCGATCGATCCGTTGAGTGCGAAGGGGTGGTAGTATTGCGTGATTTGATATCCTTGCGGTTGGTCCCAGTGGAAGTAGTGCTTCCTATCCCATCCGCTTTGACGTTGGACGTCGCACCCAAGAGCAATCGCTGCTCTCAAGGCTGGCAAGAGTGTCGCGGGTTGGAACTGTGGTTGAGTTCCTGGTATCGCAGCATCGAACATCGCAACTCGACTGTTGGCGACATCGTTCCCTTCCGAAGCGTCCGCAGGCGCAGGCGAAAAGAGCTTACTTGCTGTATTCAGCTCCGCGTGGATTTCAATGCCGACTGTGAGCTCCCATTTCTCTTGTCTCGGGTCCACCTTTGCGTTCTTGTTTGATCCATCTTTCTTCGCATCGGCTTTCTTCCTCTTCGCTTCGTCTTTGAGATGTTTCCGTAGAGGTACGGCGTCTTGATGTGAGATCGGAGCCGTGGAGAGATGTCTTGACCGGAGCCATTTGGCTACGATGCAAGGTCGTGGGGCTCGAAGTATCGTTCGCGTCGTGAGAAGGGACGAGAGCAATGGCGATGGTCGCATCGTCATTGTTAACATGAGGCGGCTCCAACCTGGAGCTCAATGCCACCACATCGTGTTCCGCGGAAGGTAGGTAGGTACCTTTCGAACATCTTCACATGCCAAATCGTGAACGGTACTTCAGCCTCTGCGCAAATTCGGGCGAGATCCGGCCGACACTGCTGAGGATTCACCTCACCTCACCTTGGCAACACTCAGCAGCAGAACATCGTGACTCCAAGTTTCTGTTGGACATCGACAACGCAATTCAGCTGAATGCTTTGCTCTATACGTTGCAGCGCTACTCAGGCCCACCTCTCGATCGTCTGAGTAGAGGCCCACCTTCGGTCAGCTAAGTTGACCTCTGCACCGACCCTGCACGATGCACACACATCTCCAACATGGCTAAGGACAGGCCGGTGAACGAGGCACCAGCCAGCGATTGAGGCAGCCACAACTTACTGGCTTCGGGCGAAGAGGAGAAATAATGAACATGGGAAGTCTGCATCCATAGCCACTATTGAGGATGCGTCTACGACGGACCAAGACCTCGCATTCTTTGAACCTCTGGACTACCCACGACGACGAGCGATGATAGCTTGCGAGATAAGTCGAATCGGCAAGTTCAAATGCGTTGCCTCGTTGCTTTTCTTTACCTCCAGTTTCGCCTTCTCCATCATCCTCCGCTCCCGCGCCCTCTCCTGGCAGCGATGAGATCTGGTACTTCCTCGCCGAGATCGCGCTTCGACGTCTCCTCAACCGGGTCTCCCACTTGCTCTATTCGAAGTCGCTTTCGTTGGCCTCTCTCGCTCCTCTAGTCATGGACCGCCGGTACAGTTCCCAATCCGTCCATCTTCTTCCTCGCCCGATGAAGCTCTCGACCCCGTCCAAACCGTCCTTCGACTAAGGTATCACGCCTGTAGAACCATCATCCACAGGACGTACATTCTTTACGTACTGTCTTCTGCTACGCCCACTGTGGGCAGTTCCACTTTACACATATCTGAAGCATGCGCCATGGGACTAGAATCAGCTTACAATCAAATATCGCTGCTGTCCTCGCATCGTGCTGGACATATGCCGTATCTCTACCAAGGTTTTCTGTCGCTCCTGTCACAGACGTTGCTGTTGCTAGGAGCCTCGCTGCATACAGAGCTGAGGCGACTGATGCCGGTCCGGAAAGAAGCGCTGGTGAAGACGGCGGACAGCGTCAGAATGGAACTGGATACGTTCGGGCGACTGGCGCCGAGTCTGGAGGTCAGTGAAGGAATATTGGAAGAGACGATGAACAGATGGAGGGAGAGAATACCGGGCGTCGAATGGCGGTCGGCGATGGTCAAAGTCAGAAAGCGTTCAGCCTGCCCGTTTGCATCAAGAAACGCTTGTCCGCCGAAGCTTACAATAGGTCCGACCCAAATCGACTACTCATTATCAAAATGAATGCCAAACGAGCAAAAGAAAACCCCGGGCTTTACACCAGTGGGGACAACCGAACCAGATTCTACTCACCTCCTGAAGGAGGCTGGTTTGCATTTGTTTCGAAGACTGCGGGTTCTATGAACAATCCATCGTCCCGCTATAGCCATTCGGCCAATCGTTGAGAGTTCTGAACCGCCGAATTCTTGGGAACAGGTCCAGAAAAGAAGCCTATGAAGGTAGGCTGATCCAAGACTGGCTCTACTACTCCGTACACCCATTGTACTGACACGTGCCTTTGCAGCACTCGGTATCCCAGACTGGTGCGGTGGGCGCAATAAAATGGTGGCTAGTCGCCTGGACATGTTCGATGAGCCATTTGAGTCGAAATTGGTGACAAGCTGGGAGAAGAAGGTTCGGGTGAGACGAGCGACGTGTTACCATGTGCAGATGACAAGCGCAGATTGACGGCACGATGGTTTATCGGGAAATAGGACGAGGCTCTCAGGCATGATAGACTTAGCTCCGTGCCATGGCAAATTAAACCTGGCCCGAAACATCACTCACAGTGACTGCGCCGTGGTGCCCTTCCCATCCTCATCAACCACACCTCCGAATCGAACGATCCCTCACTAAGTTCCCTCGTGTCCCCGCCATATTTGAACGTGTAACCATCGACCGCTTCCTCATCGCCCTCATTTTCGAGACGGATCGAACAAGGCCGGGGTCGGTAGGCTTTCGTCTCGTAATTCGCAAGTCTGGCGGCCGCATCTTCATCAACGACTTCGAACAGAGATCCTTGTACGACAGCGCCGGCGGGTCCATCGACCAGAGCAGGATACTGGCCCCATAGCTTTAACTCGTAGCCAACTATCCGCGCGGGCCTTAGTACAGGCACAGAATCCAAGCCAAGCACCTCGCTCAATATGCCCGGATCTTGAAGTGTGCCGTAGAAGAAGTATTTCCCGGCTGGGGGCGATATGTGGTCCCAACCTGGCTCACTGACGTGGCCTTCGAACGCCCACCCGGGAGGCGCACTGCGGACTTTGAGTGCGATAGACACTTTCTCGTCTGGCTTCTGCGCAGGGAGCGGAGGTGCAGGCGGGGCGAGTGTATCTTTGAAATCTCCCATGTTGTGTTCTTGAGGAAAGTTGCGATTTGTTCTTTGTTGATGTTATTACTGAGATCTTGGACTGGCTGCTACGGCTAGTATTCGCTACTAGGCCGGACGAAGCTTAGCGTCGTATACGGACGACTGGTAGAACAATAGCTGCAACAACTCGTATTCGGGTAGGCTAAATT